>JAOWAR010055562.1:0-13001 GCA_028571005.1 Clathrina lutea
CATAATTTTTAGCATAATTTGGCAGGACTTTTAGCACTGCTAAGAGCATAATATGCCAAAAAATTAAGCATATTTGGGCAAGGCCTAGTCTGCAGCCGGTAGTACGTGGTCCCAAATGGATCAAGGTGGGTAATCCCCGTCAAATCCCCACTGGATCAGTATCAGCGCTCTCAACGAAGGTAGATAGTCTAAAGGTTTAAAAGATGTATTGACCTAGCTATAGGCTGCCAAGTGGGTGCTTTTTAGCTATGAAATAAATGAAGAGCATCGACAAGGTGGAGAAAGGTGTTGCTCCAAGGATTCTCTGAAGGTCGTTGTGCGAGCTGCAGGAAATCGCACGCCTAGGCTTCAGTTCATGAACCTGAAAACGAACAAGAGAAGATAGTGAGAGGAGAAAAAAGTATTTTGAGTTTAGACACCAAGCTGCAACAGTCTTATCTAACCACAAAGGCCACATTCAGACAATCATCTCAGGCACAAAACGTGGTTTTCTCTTCGAATTCAATGTAGGGAATGTTCAGGTTTGTCTAAACTTACTCTTCCATAAGCTTGGTCGGAGAGTTGCCGTCGAGTAAGCTCCCAACGATTAAAGCAGCTTTCAACTCCTCCATGATCTGTTTCCGAGCTGCTTTGTCTTTCCCCTCCGGGCCTTTGGATGCTTCGGCCTCTGAGAACACAAAATAGAAAGCTCCAAACAGTTAATTTCTTGAAGTTCTGCTGCAGACAGATCAGGCTTAAGATTCGAAGAACAGAAGCCCTGCTAGAACATCACCACGAGGCAGTAAGCTTAAATGATGCACATTTTTTTGGGGGGTAGGGTGGGAAAGGGTGGGTGGAGGGTGGGAGGGTGGGGAAGGGGGGAGGGGGGGGAGAGAGAAGGATGAACATTCCAAGTCCTTCACATGATGTCAATGTGTGTAGGGGTGATAAGCGTCTTGTAAGTGGAAGATTACAACGATCAATGAATAGTGGCAAGTGCCATACATGCGTAGGTTGCCTGGCAACCAATCCTGCACACGTGCAGACATTCCACTTAAAGCTGCTCCTCTAAACCAGTTTCTGATGGGTGCTTGAACGAGGTGCTCATCTTGGATAGGTCTATGGTTAGACTGAATTTTAATGATGTTTGCTTGGACCTTGACTATACATGTAGCTGTATGTGTCAGTGTGTGACTGCTGAAAGACCTCGTCAGTTACCAACCTAGCCGTTGTGCAAGCTGATCAAGTCGGTGTCCTAGAAGCTCTTTGAGAGGCCCTGTCAGCTCAGAGTTGCTCAGCAAAGCTCGGCCATACTCCACATCGCCGTCATCGTCAGAATCTTGCCGCTCCAGACTTGCACAGGCACATCCTCTTCTCAAATTGGGACGTTGAGCCTTGGACAAAAAGCAGTGAGTTAAAGCATCACTGTGCCAAAAACCTTAGGCAAGACTGTTGGAAACCAATTCAACCCAGCTACAAAGAAAGGATTAAGGATTTCCAACAACAGATCAACACCCAGTCACTCAAGCATAAGAACAACCATTGAGGCCTGGCATCGTTCATGATTTTCGCTGAGAGGTTTCTCTTTCTCAGAACAAATGAATGACGTAAATGAAACTGAAAATCTCCGGGAAGAAATTGAACCACTTTTTTCCTCCATTCCCGATTGGCATAGGCCGGATTCGAACCTGCGACGAAACGGCGCCTAGCCGAACGGAAATCCCGGTGTCAATTGCTCAGACCAATCCATCGGCTTAAAAAAAGTCGGTTTCATGGCGAGCTTTGGTCTTTCCATACGACACGGTCGAACCTCGGTTCTGTGAAACACTACGATGTGGCTCGCATGTCGGAGCCTACGGATCGTAATGACCTGAGCTGGAATAAACTGATGAAGATTGAGAAGGAGAGGATGAAAGACAAGTAACAATTATTGCCTTCTGTTTGTTTGGTTCTTACCTCTGCTTCAACACTATGTCTGGGTGCGAGGCCAGGCACGGTTGCGCTGGAACTTTGGCTGTTGCTCGAAGTTGCCATACTGGAGGACCCCCTGTGAATCACCGCGCGATTCGACGTTGCTTCCCGACGTGACGTTCTTTTCAGCGATTTCTCTACGCAGTGAAACTTGCAGAGACACTGCTGGGTGGAGCAACCAAAAACAAATAAACTCAGTAGACGAATACTGGGGGCATTACAACAGTACAAGTTCTGATGTTTGGGGACTCGGAGCCTTGCATGCAAAGCACAAACCATGCAGACAATTTACCATGGATCCTCGTAAGTCTGGGTATAACGACGCTAATGATGAAGCTGCAATCTGAACTAGCCAAATCTCCCTACAGACTTGGCAAAAAACAGAACGCGGCCAAGGAGATCATTTATATTCTTGGCTCGGCAACTGCAACTGTCCCACGCTTTGGGACATTTCACACATTACCGGTACTTACCAGTGTCCTTTCCCCCTGTCGCTTAAGGGGCAGAGGTATTTCCTGGTGAGCTTGTTTAGCTCACCAGCACCAAGGCCACCAACCAGCCTGCCATCCCCACGAGCTCACCATCGTCGAAGATAGAAGAATTACTGACATTGGTGGGTTCATGCCTGCTGACATCTGATCGAAACGGAGAGCTACTGTATGCAATCACTGAAAGTAAGACACGCCGCTTGGTGGCATTTAATTAAAGGCTGATTCCTTACTCGTGACGGAGTGAGAAAGACAGACTGAGAGGCAGTCTTTGGAGGTGCAGTCAATATTGACGTTGAAAGGCACTCTTTGGTTGCGAACTCAGTGTACATGGTGCAGGCAATTATATACTCATCGTGCGCAGCGAAGCTCGGCATCGGACGTCCGGACGTGATGGGTCGCGATCGGGCAGGCATTGCGGTCACAGATATCGGTGCCCGCTCCGTCGTGCCGACGCACGTTTCTTCTCGGCGCGAATCAGCCCAAAGAGATCGGATGTGATGTATGGCCTTGCCGGGCTCGCACGCACAGAGCACAGGTGCAGAGCAGGGTTATGTGGAGTTTTCCCTTACATTGCCTTGCACGTTTTGATGGATCGACTTGGATCGACAGGCTTGACCATATATGACGTACTAGTACATTATGACGGACAATACGGAATGACGGACCCTTTTCATTGATACATGGCGCTGATAAAAGTAATCGTCGCAACTTCAAAGACGGCCCTTAACCCCCTGCAACAACTACCAGCTGTACTGGCTTCCTTCGATCGATATGGCTCCATTCCAAACCGATAGCGATAACGAGCACTGTTCTTCTCAAGAAACAGTAGACGGGGAAATGTGCTATCAGCGCAAATCGCGCAAGTGTTGGCTTCTCCTGCAGGGGGGCATCGGGGTCAACCCACTGGCGCGGATATATAAACCATAGCTGAACGACTCGAAGAGGTTTTTTTTTTTCGGATAATCTGGACTTTTTCTTTCTCGGCGCTTCTCAAATCTGAACTAGAGGAAGTCTCTCTCGAGCCAAACAAGCGACCCTGCATTGTTGTGATATTGCCATGGTTTCTGACATCTCGCGTTCTCAATCCACGCCTTTGAAGTTGAGCTGCACCTGCCTCGAGATGGTTGTCTGTCAATGGCGATGCACGTGGCGATGGTGAAGTGGTAGCTGGAGAAACAAAAATTGAAAGATAGGTGAGCTGCAGCGCTGTCTAATTTTTGTTAAAGTTTGCTGCATAGAGAACGTCCAAAGTTTGCTACATAGAGTAGATAAGTCTACGTCCAAAATTTGTTGCATGCGCACAGAGAACGTCCAAAGTTTGCTACGTAGAGACCGTTCCGGCTCCGTTGTCACAGACATAACATGTCAAGCTCGCCTTCTAGTGATAACATATTGTTGTAGCTGGATATGCCACTTCTTCATTCTTTGGTCAACTCCGTCGACCTTTCGTGCAGTATGCAATACGATTGTATGATCGTTAGGCATGCGCAGGCTTTTCGAAGCAGGCGCTTGTGCAGCCACTGCTGACTCCATCCCATCTAACGTCCGCTAAAGCCGGAAAAAATCTCCTCGAATGGCCGCGATTACAATGGCCGAGTCCAAAATTGAATACGGCACACGGGATTGTATCTGACAAGGGTATCTTACGCGTGTTTTCATTATTATTATTGTGTAGATCTAAAGCGTTATTTACTAATTTAACACGTGCACCCACGCGGGAAAGAACGTTTGGTCCAGTCGACGAGCACGCTGCAATATAGCTCGTGCTCCGCAAAAGAAAAAAAAAACATTACATCCTGGAGACCAGCAAGACGTGAATGTTGGCGTAGAACTGTGTTACATTCAGTGTGTTACATTCAGTGTGTTACATTCAGTGTGTTACATTCAGTGCCAACTGGACGAGCTCCGAAAAAGTTGTGCTTGCCTTCAGCTGACGGACTTTGCCACATTTTAACATGAGTGTGGTTAAAAGATCATGGAAAGAAGTTCGTCATGAGAGCATTTGTGCCTCATCTCAAGCTCGGCAAGTTGAGGGAGAGCAAGCGAGGATAGTTCACTTCGAACTAAAGCTCAAGATCACGTTGGTGACGTCTGTTGTGGCTGAATCTGTTCTGCCCTTCTATCCTGGCGTGGAGCATCGTTTCTTCGATTTTCTGTTTTGCAGCTGCAAAAAAGGCAACTCATTTACTGGACAATGTAAAGATCCCGTGATCAACTTCTCACATGTGTGGCCAATCATTGCAAAGAGCTCGAAGGCCTTGACTTAGCTTGCTAATCGGCACTAAGCTGTTGCAAGTGGATCGTCAGTTCACCGAAGCAACTTATTTAATGGTTATATCCGTAAGTTGAAACGAAACAGAATTGAGGTTAGCGCTAGCTGTCTCTTTCTGAGAGAAGTTCAATAGCTTGCCACTTCATCACATGCAGCAAATTCCATTTTACTTCTGGCTTTCTTCCATATTCCATGCTCTTCTCTCGGTTTGCTCACAGAGCACACCTGCGACATCTTCTTCTATTGAGCAGGCTTTGGTTGAGCAGAGAAGAGCGGTTGGTTCATCCTCTACACATCGATCTGCTACGATGGATCCTGATGACCCGGGCGGAGCATCTGCGGGGATGATAGACAGCGGCCAAGATGGCATCTTCCCTGCAGTGAGTGGTGCAATATAACTGAGCGGAAGTGTTTTAAACAGAGAAGAGACCAGGAAATCATTCCTCCCTACACATCCGTTCTAAAGAAGTGTTTGGATCCAAATTAAAGGAAGTTTGATACATGCTACTATTCGCCATACCAGGACTCGTACCCGCGGCCACCAAATGGCCTATAGCAGTGAGAATCGCCTTCGCTCTACCATCGTAGTGTCGGTGGCAGATAACACAAAGCGCAAAACCAATTATCAAATATTTGCCGTTGATAATTTTCTTTCTTGTAGTTCAAGTCTGCTTATATTTTCCTATCCCTTCCGGTGCACAAAATATATCCCTTCCCTTTGTTTTCCGAATTCTTTTTTTTCGTGTCATCGTTAGTTCCTTTTCGAATGAGCAAAATAGTTGTGTCGGCCTTGATCATGACATTTCGGACTGTCACCGTGTCACCCGCACCCGTACATGTATTTGTTACCATGCGTCTATTCGCCGGCAGATTGCAAATGTTTCGCAGGTTTTGGAGACTTGAAATTTTGAAACGTTGTCAGTTGTTTTAATTTGCCCTCGTTGCAACACTCATGCATTCTCATGTTCACAGCCTTATTCTGACGTCGATCGGCGGCACACAGAAATGGCACATTACATGCACTTTTGAACTCTAAATAAAACATTCATGACTTCCCAAAGAGATATTAATGATTTTCGGTGCATTCCATTCGCAGGTTGACCCTTATCTGCAGAGGATGGTTGAAAGACTTCTGCGCAGCTTCCTGTCAAAACTCGACGAGGAGCAGGTAATACTTAGGTCATCGTTGAATGTCGTTGTTCTCACTCTCACCACGGACGAAACCCGTCAAGGTTCAGTCTTTAACCTGCAACTGTACTGCTCATTGTGCTGTTGCCGTAACTGGCATTTTGCAAGTTTCTGTTCCATCGTTACTTTCACCAAATTTGTGTCTTCCGAACCCACTCCTGTCAGATCGTTAAATCATGCATGGCAACTCTCAAAATTGATAATATTCTGAAAGAGTGCATGCTTGGCTGATTAAGATGCGGGTAAGCAAACAAGGAAGAAGGAAGAACTTTTCTGTGATCAAAAAACACGCTGGTGCCCAGTCTTTTCCGAAATATCATTCAACAGTTGTCCAGATTGGGAGGAAGAGACGTGACCACACGGAAGAAGCAAACAGATTGAAAATATTGACAGAGCTCAAACTCTTTACCAAGACTGGAACTCAAACCCATGCACCAAGTCACCTAGCAGGTTAGAGTCGGCTCACAACCCGTCCACCACAACGTCATTGAGCTTCGTAAAATTTTCTTCAATCCGTTGGCCAATATCACTAGACGTTCAATTGCACGCTTTCCTTTCTTTGCGAAACATTCAGGATCTCATGGTGAAATACCATGGTCTTCTCTCCAAGCAGCAGTCTGCCATTCAAGACCATCTGGAGCGGCTTCAAGAAAGGCAGCGCAAAACCGAGCGCTTGTTGCAGACGCTGCCTGATCTGCTCCGTGGCATGGATCAAAGCAGCCTCCGTGACTTTGTGAGCCAGCGTCTTCATTCACGCTTAGAATGTTGAGAAGCTAAGGACTCTGCCGCATTGCCTTAGTGATATCCTGAGCTTGTCGTCCAACATTCGACCAGTTGTCAGCTGGCTCTGACCCTCCTTCTCTTTCCTTCGCACTTTAGGACATCCTCCTGGATGGTGCTTTCAATGACCCGACTCACCAGCAGTGCGAGGAAGTGGTCGGTCACATTGATTCCTTTCATCAGGTAAGCTGACTGTAATCGTGTGGTGGTGCTTGGCCAAGAAGCATATTCCTGTTCATCAAGCCTCTGTGTGTGTGTGTGTGTGTGTGTGTGTGTGTGTGTGTGTGTGTGTTGAAACTGGCCACTGGGCTTTCTCTGAGGTCAAGACAATGTTTACAAAAGCCGCAGATAGCATGGGGAAACTAAACAAATATTGACCCCTGTACAGCATTTTCATGCACTGTTTCTGAACAATCACAGAGCGTTTGGCTGTTCAATGTGCAAAGGTTTTTACCGGCCAATTTGTCACTGTGTCGGCAGCTAGATGATCGGATTGGCCGGCCTAGGAAGAGAAATGTCAACCACTGATTGGCTGGCACACATCTGCAGATTATGCACGAGCCAAGAGCTTCACACAGCTGAAGCCGGTTGTCAAAGCCAACAAAAGCTGATGACATGTTTAAAGCCGTTCTCGTATCAATTTTCACAAGTTGCTATTAGGGCGTTTGCAACAAATGTCAATTCACTTTGTTTTCCACTTAGACATTCAATTGAGAGGTTGTGACTTTTTCGGACTGCGCGAGAAGGGTATTAACTCGTTTGAAGCTTAAATTATTGGTCACTCCATAACATTCAACAGGTTTCATCCAAGTTCTTGGTTGTCTCGGTGATAATATCATCTGGTTCTTTGTGATTTAACAGTCTTCTTCGTACATGCGCATGAAGACCGCAGAATCCCAAAGAATACGATATTATTATTCAACAGGTTGTAGTATCCTTCGGAATGCACCTTCATTTTACCTCTGAAGTGTTGCGCTTGCAAAAGCACAGCACCAGCATATTCCACAGCTTGGAGATATGCTCCCTCCTACAGTGGAAGCATGCATAAAGTATGAACTGAGGAAGAGAGACAACATGGAGGTCCCTCAAACAGCCACACAGGCACATCTGAAATCCTTTCTTCCGTCTGCAGTTGTAATCTGGAACAGCCTTCCTTCCACCATTCAGTCTGCTGATTCTTTCGGTTGTTTTCGTTCTGCTGTATGTCGTCACTTTGGTCATGATCGCTTCTCTTTTGGTCTCAGTGTCTAACGTTTTTGTTGCATCTAATTGTGTTGTATCTGTTTGTAGTATAGAAGGAGAGCCACCTATTAAAAGTTGTCTGCTACCTGGTAATCCTTGTAAAAGATATGTTGAATGAATAAAATATGTGGCCTCTGGCACTAAGACTTACTTCTTATTTGCGGTTGCTGTACTGAACACAGAGGCTGGTCGCCTCAAGCTCAACTGCAAGGATGTCCGATGTTCACGGTACGTGCACTGACATGTCTTGGTGTGATGGGCCATTTCTCTATGATCGCTTTCTTTTGACTGATTCAGTCATTAGTTTTCTGATTGTTGTTCTGTCACACACCCCTGCCCCAGAAAGTCATGTGCCACTCTGTGTATCTTGACTTTAAGATAGTTATGGGAATTGATTCTTTTCCAGAAGCTTTTTTCAGTTGAGAGGGATGAAGTCTGTTGTGTCTTTGATCAGTTGGGCCACAACTTACCAAGTGTGACTGAACAGTCGGAAGTTGTTTGGCGGTCAAAAGGCTTTCTGCCTCTTTTTAGACTTGGATATGTTTCTTTTATGGCAAGTAAGAAGCCACTACCTTTTGAAAAGTACTAGATTTTCCTTTTGACTGAAGCGTGGTTATCTTTCGTTTTAGCTGCATCTGCTCAGCAACACCATGGACTAAATAGCCGACCGAAAACTTGCCTGACAAAGCCAACGCAAGAGAGGACACCTCACGAAGTGAAAAAGACTATTGTTTGCCCGAACCCACAGAGAAATCGATCAAATGAAAGCCCATCAAACACCAAATGATGTTGGATCAAGGAGATCGCGCTGAAAAAAAAAAAACTGAAACACATACCAAAACTTCCTCTCTTTCGTTGCCGAACCGCAACCATCGGTAAATGACAGCTCTTTTCTTCTTCTTCTTCTTCTTCTTCTTCTTCTTCTTCTTCTTCTTCTTCTTCTCCTTCTTCTTCTTCTTTCTCTTTTTGTATTCAAAACGCAAAACATGTTGTGTCCTCTTGCTCAACGCAATAACTTGTCTCGTGATTATGTTATCAAGCTTGCACTACGACTCAATCTGCTGTTCATTGGCAGTTTTCAGCAATGTCCGCCCTCGCATAACTCAATTAGTACCATCCTCTTTAACTTGAACCCCGGCTGCTGATTGACTTGGGTTTGATTACTCAGTACAGCTCTGCCAATTCATTATCTGTAACCATGGTAACTCGAGCATTACATGTTGCCAGCGTACAGCAGCACGCCATTTCTATAGGTGCAGAATAAATTTGCCTTGCTCATTCTCTGACTTGTCATTCTTTTCGACGGTTCCTTTTCTGTTGTAATCTCAGTGGTGCTGAATCAACTTTGGAAATTAACCAAACGCCTTTTGAACTGAGAAAGTGTTGTCTTTCTGTACTTTAAAATAATAATATTTGCAATCACTGCGAGCTGCACTGTGCGGTAAAGTGAATGCGTCATGTAGTCCGGACTTTTTGCAAATGCACCAGCGTTTGTACCAGAAACTCGGTACGGGCCGCGAGTATGTGCTTGGCTTTGTTAGCACATGAAGTAGTGGGATGCCTGCCGGTAGACTTCAGTATTATTGATGTCACATGTACAGTTGCAGCTACCCATGCTACCGCGCATAGCTCAGATGTCGCGATCGTCGATCCAGATGGACATGGCAGCTTTTCACTGGCCCTAAGTCTTCCACAATCAAGGCCATACCCGTACTTGCCTGGGATAGGTCAGCTTATGCATGTAGCTCAGCTATAGGTGCACTCTCTGCCGACACAGTCAACAGGGATGGACCGCCGACGTCGACACCTCATGCGCTTAAGAGAGAGAGAGAGAGAGAGAGAAAAAACCCATTCTTTCAGGAAAAAGTACGTACGCACAAGGCGTATACGTGCCATGGCGACAGACCAAGACGTCTTGACGTCGTAACGTCAGAGCGTCGCTCGCGATACCTCCCCAGCCGATTGGAGTCGATGTGGCTCTAGTTCGCCTTGCGCTGGCGTCGGTAGGGGGAAGAGCGGTGTGGATGGTATTAAATTCCGAAAGTTTGTCCTCCGTAGTAACTCAACTCTACATCTACGGAACCGTAAGCGGCTGAAATGAAGCGGTTGTGCTCATTGACGAATGTTGCCTCCTTCTGGCGAAAAGCGGAAGGCAAAATTTCACCAGGTATAGACGAGCTGAACTTTTGAAGCGTCTGCCACTTCCCGCCTGAGTGGAGCAAGCCCAACGCAAGCTCTCCTTGGTCGCCCGCTCAATTCATTTCTGTTTGCGCATCGCACCAACTTCGAATTCGCCGCGAAGTGGAGGGACAAATCCTCATCCCACGATCCCAGCCCATCACGTGCCCAGTGGCACACCGAGCTCGACGTGGGTACTTCTGTCGACATTCAGAACCCCCTACAGAAAACTTTGCGGGTCTCGCTCTGGCGTCATTTGTTGGTGTTGGTCCTCACGTGCCAGTGGATGCATAGATATCCTTTGCAGGAATCGACGCTTCTTACGCCCGCGAGTTGGCCCTGCTCCCTTCCAGGTTGAACGCTTTCCCACCGCTCCAGACCCCAGGACACCTTATCCACCTCGGAGAAGTTCCCGTCGTCACCGACCACCTCACGTAGGCTGGGATAAAAATTTAAAAGAAACCCATCCTAAAATGTCATTTTAAAGGTTTCAGCCATGTTAAAAATTTCCCTGTTTAAAGCTTGCTTTAAAGCTTTAAAAGTCGGTTTAAAGCTTTTCGCACCGTTTAAAGCTCGAAGCCTTCGGTCGAGCGTTAGGCCGTTTCTACACCAAAATCTCTCCGGCATCAACCTTGGGTCCAAGGCTTGGGACCCTTGTTCTAAAGCAACTGCACACAAGTGATGACGACGACAACAATAACAACAACCAGAACTAAACAGTTCGAGCTCGAGTGAGATCGCTTAACTGGCTGCAGAAGAAATGCATCCGGGCTTTCGTGATCACTACCGCTATCGCTATCACTCCCGTCATTGAACTGCTGAATCGCATAACTGGAGCTTGTTGCCATCCTTCCCGGGCCAAACGAAGACAGAGAGCAGAATCTTGGTGATGCAGCCCTCCTATATGTAAGCTGCAGGACGTGTCTTTTGCCCTGCCCATGATGGTTCCGGACCACAACTTGTGGCACAAATACCACGTACACATACTTCCGTTTTAATAGGTGCAATGTGTGTCAGAGTAGGTGCTATAATTGGTCAGTTCATTGTGGAGCCTTCACTCCGTGAATGCGCCGCAGCACAGCTGCATGTTGGAGATATCGAGGAGTCACTCAGCTAGCTACACCCCGCGAGGCTGAGCGAGCTTGTGGATGTGGCGCTGCCAGCGAAGAAAATTGCTGTTTAAAGCTTGACTTGAGGCGTCTTTCGGTGCTTCAGCCTCGATAAAGCTCTAAGTGAAGTTTAAAGCTTTCGTGGCAGTTTTAAGCGAATTTTAAAGCTCACTTTTTTTTATCCAAGCCTAACCTTACCGACTCTGGACATTCAAACAACACGTGGGCAGTCATACGGCTAATTTCTTCCTTTTTCTCTTGTCTGCTAGCTCAAATCCCATGGCTATGACCTTGAGGGAAGAGTGATGCATGCATCTTTCCTATGTCTATGTTGTTCATATAATGCCCACACCGTTCATCATACGTGACCTCCCGTGGACTCTCTTGCCTCCCATTCTTGTCAAGCTACATGCACCTCCATGAGCTGGGAATACCAGAATCATCTCTCATGCTGTTGATCTTGAGTGTGCTGTACTAGTTTGTCGGGATTGGGAAAATGCAACACTTCCATCATGTGCAAATTCAATGCATACAGATTCGTATGCGCACACCTCAACTCCAGTTGCTAAGGAACCTCATGCATGGCTGACAATGCACATACATGTGGCGCGTGTACTTGTGCTCTCTTCCTCTCTGTCTGTCTGTCTGTCTGTCTGTCTGTCTGTCTGTCTGTCTCTCTCTCTCTCTCTCTCTCTCTCTCTCTCTCTCTCTCTCTTTCTCTCTCTCTCAGGCTCTCTCTGTCTCTGTACGATTTCGCGTTTTGTCTCATTCTTTCTATGCCCCCTACCAACAGGAGCGGACCTTTCATAGGTATTATCTTATTTTTCTACAACCATGTCTAAATATATACAATAAGTTTATAAAGTTCTTTCCAATTGACTGAGAGTCCCGGAAGCTGGACACTTCACCTTGCTCGAGTCGCAGCATAAATGCAATGAAAGGACAAGTGGAGAGGGGGAAGGGGGGGGGGGGGGAATAAGGACCTGCAAACAATTCTCTTCATTCTATTTATAGCTTCCTGCTCATATGGTGTGGAGATTGAATCCACCACATGTAGTATTTGAAGTGCGGGCTCGTCTAGGTACGTGGGCGCTTGCTTGCCGACGCGTAACGTGCAAGCAAGTTACGACCATGAATGGTCTCATCCCGGATATGGTGTTAACTTCTCAGAAAAGCAAAATGCAAAGCGATCGGTGACAACAACGAAAGATTGAGAAGGAAACATAACGAGCTATGGCCTTAAACCAAGAGAGCATACAGTCTTGGAAAGAAGACATCTTCCCAATTGGAGAAGGACGATAGGGACTTAAGTGACGTGAGGCCAGGTACAAAAATCCTTAAGATAGGGAGGGAAGAAGCTTAAATGATGACTTGTGGGTCTGCCATCACTGATCTAAAAAGAATGACTTCCAAGTCACATCAAGTCACATCTCTTCTTCAATACGTTCCAAGTCGGGCGAAGCGATAATCAGGTCCAGGGGAAGGCTACAAAATATTGCGAACTGGCGACCTTCGTGAACTTCGCGAAGATTGCTCTTGTACCAAACTATAGCTCGATGATCAGTAGGCAATTAAACCTTCGGTCTCGCTGCTTGTGCGGCAAACAAAGGCCGCTTTCGAAGAACGAAAAGCGCCTAGACGGCCGCAATGTTTTTACTATTCACGGTAGGTATGCGAATCAAGACTATCCCCTGCAGCCCCATGAGCGGGGGACGGAGGGGATTCGTCCCGGACTCTGGCAGCTTTCTCCTTCTCAGATTGGCCGGTGTTTCCTCGCCAGCCGCTAAACAT
>JAOWAR010055673.1:0-13000 GCA_028571005.1 Clathrina lutea
GTAAATGGCGGAAGATGGGCAAGGTACCTTACATGATTTACGGCCCGTAGAAATACCATCGGCTATACGCTATATACGGCAGACGACTCCAGAAAAAGAAGAAAAAAAACTTTCCCAAGTACTGGTCAATGGCTCAGGGAAGATAGCTGCGCAATTGTCTCGTTTATGCGATTCTCTACAACTTTCTGCACCGTCTCCAGCCCGGGATTCTCACATCTGTACAATATGAACATAGCGCGGCGCGATTGCACACTTCTGGCTGTTCTCCACATCCTACCTCTTCCCTGGGAGATTCGCATGCTATTCTCGCGATTGTCACAATTCTCCGTCTGTTCTCCACTTTGGTATATCGAGGACTTCTACACGAAGGCTACCCTGACGGAAACCGCGCCAACGGGGATGGCTGTCTGGCCGGGCCAGCTCGAGCTGTCGCTGTGACTGGAGGCGGCTTCTCTGCGGGGACCGTTCGTATGTAAAATACTGCCGTCACTTAGAAGCCCGCGATTTCTCATTTTATCAAAACCACCACGCACCCAAGTTTTGTGTTGTGAAGTCCATCATCAATTCCAGTATTGCGTCGTATTCCATCCCGATGGAGGCATCTTCAGTCTAAATGTTGTCGTAAATGGCGGGCTTTAGGCTAGACAAGCTCAAAACAGAAATATTCGGTTTCCGGACCAGCGTGATAGCTTGCTATTCTTGCGGTTGTGTAACGATCCGGGCTATTTTCCACTTTCTCCCAGTTCCATTGGAAAGTCTCCCGCTAATCTCGCTGTTGCCACGAATTTCGCTATTTTTCCCAGTCTCGCTGTTCCCTGAGAGCCCGGGGTTGTATGCTGTTGTCATGCACCCGATTGCACTTGTAACTATCTCGGCGCATGGTTCAAAGGTCACGAGAATCAATTTCATGATAAAGATATAGGATTTGGTGTGGTTCGTGCAGTTCGTGTTCGGGCCGTTTGCAAGCGTACATGTAGTTGGTAGGGCTTGCGGTGGCTTCTATTGGAGCTGCCCGCGATCAGGGGCGCATGGTGGACAGTTTCAGGAGCACGGCTCGACAAGCAACTTAGTTGCTTTTTCCGTAATCCTGCAAAAACAAATAAAATGAATGAGTGAATGAAATGATGTCACAGAATTCGGTGTCACCAGAAGGTGACGGAAAGGAATAGGGCAGGCTATTGCTCGTCTCCGGCTCCACCAGAGCGATGACTGTAATCAAGTCGCCGCAAAGGAGTCATCCACTGCACTCAGCCTGCAGGCTGTGCGCGCGAGCGATACTCGCCTTCCGTTCCGAAGGCTTTTAATATGCAATATCTGTATGACGTTAGGAAGAGGTGCTGTTAAGATGCCGATGGTCGTGATTTCCGACACCGCTCTCCGACCATCTATTCCAGTGTCCATTTTCACGTACTAGGCTGCCCTTAAAAGGACATCGTGAATGACCAAATTAGCTGGAACTCCGTGCCTTGTACCTTGTATGGAGAAAGGTAGAGTATATAGGGAGCAGTAGTGAATCATCGGAGCATGACGAAACACAACCTTCATTTTACGAATACGGGTGTATTTGAAGTATTTTAAGAAAGGATCGGCGAAGAAAGGGGAGCGAGTAATATTCTTCTTCTTAAACGTGGGTTTGAAAAGACGAAGAAAATGAGCACATGTGATTTGGAGGTTCCGATTAAGCAGCCAGCAACCATATACCACTACAGCTCCCACCATCAGCGGCACGGGCGATTGAGGAACGACTGGTCTGCCGCTCTCGACGAGCTCCGACGCATTCTGTCTACAGCAGGTAGCACGGACTCAGCGGTGAACGCCCTATCTTGTGTGTCATATCTGGCGACAACGGACATCAAGCACAAATCGGCCTCCTTCGCTGGTAAAGCGGGTGGATATCTCGTCTGGATAGAAAAGAAACACTCAGCCTCACGCCTGAGAACGACTGTGCAAGAAGTTGGTCTTGGCCTTGACACGACCAATTTCTGGCTTTTTCTCTCCAGTCTGCTAGATGATGGTTATCTTGCAAGCATACTCTTGGAGACCATGGCGGCGCGCGTGATTGCCAGTGGCGATGAAAACAACGGGCCTTATCTTCGACTCCTTCTTCTCTGCTACACGAAAGCTCGCCAGCACAACGGCGCTGAGAAACTTTCGTCGGCAATCAAGTCTGCCGTAACGCCAGGGCTATGTCTACAACGGTCACCCGGAGTGGTGCTGGGAAGCGACGATTTCATGGCGTTGGCACAGGTGGTGAGCGACTTCAAGGACGACTTGCACAAAGTCAGCTTGGGCATGTGCAGTGTGGGTGACACTGGTTTCAGTCATCTGGGCACTAGTTTGCAGCTGTGCTCAAACATCACTCACCTGGTCCTGGTGGGGAATGGACTGTCTTGGAATTCCACTATGGTACTCACCTCACTGCTTCGTCACCTCACCAGCCTAGAGTGCATCGACTTGTCTTGCAACATGCTTGGGGATGAAGCTGGCTCAGCCATCCTCAAAACATTGACCCACTGGAACTCGAACCTGAGTTGTGTTGGCTTTGAGAACTGTGCCTTGACCGAAGAGAGCATGCCGGCAATGCATGGGCTTCTTCAGAGCAAACAGCACCAGTTGGAGAAACTGGTCATTGCCAGAAACGCCATTGGAGACAAAGGCTTGATGAGATTACAGCCACAGTTGAGAAACCTCATTAAACTGACGGACTTGCGACTGCGCAACTGTGCACTGACAAGCAAGTGTGTGCCTGCCCTTGTCTTGATACTCGACAGCTGCACGTCGCTTTGTCAGCTTTCCCTGTCTGGCAACAGCATCGAGAGGGGAGGAATGGCAAAGCTAAATTCCAAAGTTAGGCAGCTGCGCATCGAGCAAGGACAGGACATTCTGTTGCAGTTGTAGTTTCATTTGTTCCAAACATTGCTACATTGCTCCTACTTGTAACATTGCTCCCACTTGTAGTTCTCATTTGTACATAGAGGACATCTTGCCATGCACATGTTCTTTATCACATGTATAAAGTATTTCTACATAGTTACTCATTCTGCTTCAATCTTTGCTATTGTTTATGCTGTTATTCCACGCTGATCGTCGTTTGGATTTCTGCTATAGAGTTATATTATGTGTTGCAAAATTAATGCTCTTCCACTGCTGGTGGTCCCTTGTAATTATTTCCTTTCCTGGTTTATTTTTTTTGAAAAGAAGTCACTTGGCTGTGTGTACTTTGGTTTGATGGCTTGGCATCCTCCTTTACACAGTGCTAAGGGCCAATTAAAGACAACTTCAAAGAAGAGCTGTAACCCCACGGAGAAATAGCTTCGAAGAAATTTTAAGAAAGCTCAAAATCCGTGCTGAGACTGGGACTCTAACCTGCGGCACCTAATCGCCTAGTAGACGAGAGTCGACTGACTATCCGCTACACCACCACGTCATCCTCAAAAAGGATGGGCAACGGCGCAGCTTCCCTGAGATTAGGCCATCTCATCCGCATAGGAGTCCGCGGTCTGGAAGGTGGTAGTAGCGACGGAGTCCTGGACGGTTAGCACGTACAATGTGATTCGAACTTACCGGCCCCCGGGCCGGAAAGAAACAGTCAACGCCAAGCTAGCGTGGTCAGTATAGCAAGAACTTTAAACAAGAGGTGTGACCGCACAGAGAAATGCCTCCCGGTTCTTTCTTCACCTCTTCTTTCCGCTTCTTTCTTCATCTCTTCATTGAAGTTCTTCCTATACAGGCCAAGCTATTTGGGAGTTGACCGTTTCAGTTGGAAGAGTTTTTATTAACAGACTCGAAGGTGGACAAAACGGTACAAAAGAAAAAAAAAAAAGAACATTTCGGAATTGTCATGACCAGCCCACGCCGGCATGATCATGCGTGCTGATAGTAGGCTGTGCGCCGGCACTGCTGCTTCCGGACAGCATACCATTTATGAGTACCGTAGTTCCGGTCTTTCACCTTTATAGTATACTCCTTTTTCGTATTCCTTTTTCGTATTACGCATGCCCTTTGCTTCTCATCATGGAGGCTGCCATGCCTCGTGTATTGTCCGCCTTTTCTTTGCTTCCAATACCAGCTTTTCGAGTGCTTTCAGACAAGACTAGTAGAAAAAGTCAACCGTTGTCCTGTTGAAACATTCATGGAGAGAAATTAAACGTATACGTATCCGGTGTTCAAGACAAACTGGTGCCGAAACCCGGGATTCTGTTACGATGCCACCGAAAAAGTTCAAAGCCGAGGCTGAAAGCGGATCGCGGAAAGTCCTTCGAGGAAAAATTCACGTCTTCGGGAATGCCTTCAATCAACGATGGCCGACTTAACTATCGAACTGGGCTTGGATGCGGACGCGGCGAGTCCTGCCACGCAATCAATGAAGTTAAGTAATCTTCTAGAGAATTTAGAGATGGAATGCTCGGAATTTGACAAGATCTGTGATGCTCTTGCGGAAGAGCTAAACCCTAATACCAAAACCAATGAAGAGTGTGACCACGGGGTAGAGGAGAATCTGGATTTTTTTTGTTCGAAGTTAAGAGATGCATGAAGCAAACAAGGCTCAAGATCAATCAATTGGCCTCCGCCATTCCCAATACTCCACCTATTCCATCAGCCAGCCAAGATCATTTGAATGATCTTTCCACGGCTCTCTCGGAGCTAATATTCATTCAAAGGGACGCCCAACGTCAAACCCAGTCTTTAATCGCCGCCACACAAACGTCAGTTTCCCGTCACTCCAGTCCTCGGTCACAGCCACTCAACTCGGTCCATCTTCCTGAGCTCAAGCTCCCAACGTTTTCAGGTGACATCCTCGAGTGGACGGAGTTTCACGACATTATCGTGTCATCAATCGACAATTCAGATCTTTCCCCTGTGCAAAAGTTCTCTTATCTAAGAGACAACCTTTCTGGCGATGCATTGCAAACCATTAGCGGCCTTCAACTTTCTGATTCAAACTACCAAGTTACGGTGAAACTTCTGATGGAGCGTTACGGACTCCGATAGGTGCAGCTCAATGCCTTTCATGCAGCTCTTATGGAGCTACGTAGCTCCATAAGTGCTGCACAGTATACCGAGCGCGACAAATAAAACTTCCAGTCTCTGAAATCTTTACGACGCTGTGGAGACATACATGCGCAGTCTAGAAGCGCTTGGCGTCGGCACCAACTACACCTTTTTTGTCTCGCTTATGACCAGGAAGATCCCGCGCCACACTATGGCACAGCTCGAGCTGCAACGAAGCGCCTCGAGCTCACCTGATTGGACTCCGGACCTTCTGCGTAAGAGCCTCCTTACGTTCATCCGGGCTCAGGAGTCGGGGGATCGACTTACTATATCGACTTCAAGAGGTGGTACGATCGACAGCCATTCCATCAAACCAAATAACACACCCCGACGCCCTCAATCTTCCGCCCAAGCACTTGCCGCACATTCCGGTACAATGGAAGTATCATGCGCGTTTTGTGGAGGAAATCATTATTCAGACGAGTGCACGAAGGACGTGACCGTCAGTGAAAGAAAAAAAGGCAGTATAGGGGCAACGTGTTTTCGTTGTCTGCGGAAGGACCATGCCGCCCAGGCATGCACAAGTACCAAGAAATGTTTTTACTGTGGAAACTCTCAACACCACAGTATTTGCTGCCCGACTAAGTTTTCTGGGCCTTCACCGTCACCCATGCCAAGCGACAGGGCAAATAAACCTTCTCAGCCTGACCATGCAACCAGTGCCCTGGTCCGTGAAAACCATGCAGTGGTCATGCAGACAGCTGTGGTGAAAATCGTCACCGGTTCTTCTAGTCATTCTTCTCACACCCAGGCTCGAATCTTGTTTGACACCGGATCATCTCAATCATTTGTTCCATCGTCTCTACAGAAGCGAGCCAATCTTTCACCAGTACCACAGGACAACATCGCGCTTGCCACCTTTGGCAGCACCACTCGAAGGACCAAAGAGTACCCTCGGGTAGAGTTTAACATTGTTTGTATGGATGTTACCCATGAAACTCCTACAGCGAATGTGATTCCAGAGATCACGTCACCCATTCGACGGATTCCACTTGATGTGCGGAAGTATCCATGCCTCATGACCCTTCCTCTAGCGGAACCGCTGGAATCAACCAAACACCAGGATCACCTAACTATTGACATATTGATCGGCCTAGATCAGTACTACGAAATCATCGGCACCGATTGGCTCAGCCTTTCAGATGGCCTCCATCTCCTCCACTCCACTGTAGGCCTTGTGGGCACTGGCAAGATTGACACGTCTTCCCATCAAGTCATCGAAAGCAATACCTGCTTGGTATTTGACAGCTGCTCAACTCCTGACCCAGTCTTCGACCTCAAACGGTTTTGGACCATTGAGGGTGCTGGCATCTCAGACCTCAAACAAGATTCAACTTGTGGATGACATTGCTCACACCAACTTCATGAAGTAACTCATTTTTGAGCAGAGCCGGTACACCGTCAGTTGGCCATGGCGAAACAATCACCCTTCCCTGGTGAACAAATTTCCGCAGGCTTTTGGACGCTTAAAGTTGCTCATCAATCGTCTTGGCAAGATCGAAGACCAGTCTATCAAGAAGAAGTACAACGAGATCATCAAGGAACAGCTTTCTCTTGGCATCATTGAATCAGCCGATGCAACTCAAGCTAGTGATTCACCAAAGCTCCATCTTCCTCACCATTGTGTCCTCAAGCCGTCTCACAACACGACAAAGGTCAGAATTGTGTACGATGTATCAGCAAGGTTGTTAAAAACAGCACCAAGGTCCAACTCTTACCTGTGTGGCGTGCTCCTTAGATTTCGTTTAAAAGCGATTGCGATCTCCAGCGACATCGAGAAGGCTTTCTTACAACTTCGCCTGACAGCGCGATTATAATGTGACCAGATTTCTTTGGCTCAAAGATATTTCACGACCAGCCTCGATGGCAAATCTTTGCACTTTGCGATTTTGTCGTATCCCATTTGGTGTTATAAGCAGTCCATTCCTGCTTGCTGCCACGTTGCATCACCACCTCACTGCAGCTGGCACGACTGAAGCTGAGGACATCTTCACTAACACGTACGTGGACAACGTCATTATGGGCAAGGACTCTGTCGAGGAAGCCGTTTCCCATTACAGCTATGCAAAGCAGACGTTCGCAACAGCGTCAATGAACTTGCGAGAGTGGGCATCAAACTCTCAGGATGTTCTGAAGCAGCTTCCAGCTACTGACGTGGCCAAGGGCCACAAACACAAGTGTCTTGTTCTTTTATGGGACACTGTTGCCGATACACTCACAAATCCACACATTGATGCAAGCCAACAACTTTTCGGCACCAAACGTCAGGTGTTGCAAGCCTTGTCTCGATTTTTCGATCCTCTTGGCCTTCATGCACCAATCCTTATCCGAGCCAAGATCCTCGTGCAGGATATCTGGAAGCTCAACATTCCATGGGACGAGCCACTTCCCCATGAACTTCTTCAACGATGGTCAATCGTTGCCACTGATCTCGATGCAACCTGATCGTCTTCCATTCCCCGCTTTGTTGGTCACACCAGCACAAGCAGTCATTCTGCATCACTTGAACTGCACATCTTCTGTGACGCCTGCAGTCGCTTATGTCACTGCTGCGTATTTGCGCTCTTCAGTGCAGGATGGCCGCACATCTCTCATGTTCAACAAGTCAAGAGT
Organism: Clathrina lutea; assembly: GCA_028571005.1. Lineage (NCBI taxonomy): Eukaryota > Metazoa > Porifera > Calcarea > Clathrinida > Clathrinidae > Clathrina > Clathrina lutea. The sequence goes on from JAOWAR010055673.1 coordinate 7,666, forward strand.
CGCTCCAGTGAAGGATGAGACCATTCTACGGTTGGAACTCATGGCCGCATTACTTGGTGTGAAGGTCATCCAGTTTCTCCGTGATCAACTCCACATCCCTCTTTCCATGACTGTTCTGTGGACAGCCACAACCGTCCTGCACTGGCTGCAGTCCGCCAGTAAGCTGCCAGCATTCGTCAGGAATAGAGTCAGCACCATCCAAGCTGCTGCGAACGTCCACTACCGCTACATCAAATCTTGCAACAACCCAGCTGACCTCCCTTCACGTGGTGCCAAGATATCCAGCCTCCGCAACAACGACCTATGGTGGCATGGACCAACCCCTCTACATCTAGAAGACACTGCCTCTCCAATCTGCCTCCTGGCGGGGGAGGGTCCTTTGAAAGCAACACAACACTCCCAGAGCTCAAAAGATCCTCCAAAGTCAACGTCATTGAATTGTTCACTAGGCGTTGATCTCAACCGATTCACATCCTTTGAACGCTTACTGCAAGTTTCTGCTCTGTGTTTTCGTTTCCTGTTGAGGATTAGAAACCGGAAGTCCGCATCCGGGCCTCCAATACAATCTGAGATCGTCATTGCAGAGAAGCTATGGCTACACAACATACAGACATCCAGCTTCCCCGACGTCCGACGTGCTATGTCAAGCAACGAACAGCACCCGCTGATCACAAAACTCAACCTCGTCCTTAACTGCAACATAATTCGGTGCAAAGGCCGACTTGGCAATACCAACCTGCAACATGATGCAGAGTATCCCATCCTGATCAGCCGCCAGCATCCAGTCACACGGCTCATCGTCCATGACTGCCATCAGAAAGTAATGCACGGTGGTGTATCACACACTCTTTCCCGACTCCGGTACTGTTTCTGGCTACCGAAAGGAAGAGCATTTGTCGAGGCTTCCATTCGCCAATGCCAAATCTGCACCAAATGGCAAGGTGGTCCACACAAGACTCCTCAAATGTGCCCACTCCCTTCCACAAGGGTCACTGCTGCAAGCCCTTTCAAGAACACTGGTATCGATTTCTTTGGCCCATTGTACTGCAAAGAACTCTCTAAAGCCTGGGTCTGTCTATTTGCCTGCGCAGTGACTCGTGCCGTCCATCTCGAACTTGTGGTAGACATGTCTTCTGCTGAGTTCCTCCTGTCATTTCGCCGTTTTGTTGCTCGGCGGGGGACACCGGCGGCAGTGGTGGTTTCCAACAATCCCCCGCAATTTCAACTGACAAAGTCAACATTGCAACTAGCCTGGAAAAGCATTCGGTCCTCTCCAGATGTGCTTTCTTATGCCAGCCAAAATAGGATCTCATGGCAATTCATTGTTGAGTATTCCCCTTGGATGGGGGGATTTTATGAGCGTCTTGTTGGCATAACAAAGCGTGCTTTGCGGAAGTGTATTGGCAAACAGCTCCTATCCACATCTCAACTCCAGACGGTCCTAACAGAAGTCGAGGCGGTTGTCAATTCACAACCACTTGTTTATGTTGATGAGGATTTGAACGACATCCTCACTCCAGGCCATTTTTTAGTCCCGCCACAACCAACGGTGGTTACGTCCTTCCTCCTGATAATGACGATTCAAATTTTGTTCCCATGGAGAGCTCGGAAAGTGTCCTATTGGAACTATGGAAAAAGGCCAACGCCAGCTTGACCAGATGTGGTCATCGTGGAGGACAGACTATCTCACAAACCTGTGCGAAGCTCATCACTCAAACTTCCACCAACACCATATTCTGTTATCCGCTGCTCCTGCTCTCGACGATGTAGTCCTTGTCAAGGACAATCTGCCACGAGGTAGCTGGCGACTCGCACGTGTCACTGAGCTGCACAGAAGCAGTGATGGAGAAATTAGATCGGTCACCGTCATTACATCTGAAAAACATCAACTGAAACGACCAGTATCACTGCTGTATCCAGTGGAGTGCAGCCAGCACCATTCCAGATCGTCAAATTCAACAAATCGCAACGAGCAGGACACAGTCAGAATGTCCACAATGCCTAAACAATGCCCACAGCGAGCAGCTGCCGCCAAGTGTCGGCACCACATTCAGGAACTCATTGAGCAGGATGATCTTTGATCAATTTAATTTGACTAGTTGTTATCTCCTTTTTTGTTACTTCCTTAAACCTTGATTTGCCGGTTTTTCAATTCACACTCTCTTATGCAACATTTTTGTGGGGAGTCTCATGACCAGCCCACGCTGGCATGATCATGCCTTGCCTTTTTTTTTTTTTTATTTGGTCTTGCCTTTTTCAGTTTGTCATGCTTTACGAGCTTTTGCCTGTTTGCTTGTTTACAGTTCATTTTTTGGTTACCATAATACATGGGGCGTTTTGCTCGTGTGTTGTCCGCCTTTTTCTTTGCTTCCTTACTGGTTTTTCGAGTGCTATCAAACAAGACTAGGGATAAGAGTCAATCGTTGTCCTGTTGATACATTCATGGAGAGAAATTAAGCGCATACGTATCCAGTGTTCAAGACAACTTCCACCGACAAGTTTGTGTGAGTGTTGGGCTGGAGAGTCCCAAATATAACAGCCCACACCACAACAGTTCTACACTTGCACACCGCCGCAGCACACATACCACAACGGTCCTAGCTACACCGCGGCAGCACATATACCACGATGGTCCTAGCTACACCGCGGCAGCACGCATACCACAACGGTCCTAGTGCACTGAGGCAACACCCAACACGAATTCTTATACTGATCTCGGAGCGTGTCTTCGGGTGGGCTAACATTAATTCTTTAAATCCTTCCCATTTGGCTTTATCGGCAAACAAAAGTCCTCCGATGAAAGCCTCCGCTGTTCTTAGTCTTCCTCCCACTTTTACTTGCGGATAAAGCGTCATGCTCTGGACTAGCGACAAAGAAGTTCAGTCAGGCCTAGTCAGGCCTGCACGGTACGCGGCACGTGATAGGGAAGGAGCATCAGCATCGGCTTGGGTGGACGCTAAAGTTGGTTTGTTCTAAGGGTGCGGCGGTTAGACAGAGGGTGTGAGAAGTGTGGGCAAATATACATCATAGGAGAGCTGATTATAGGTCACTGACAGCCTGAGTGGCCTACGACGAGTGAGAAAGAAGCCTTTCTTCACAGCTAGTCAAGCCCTATCCCGTTTACTTCCATAAATTTGAGCGGTCAGCTGGCCGGGAGCTAATAACTAGTCACAGGAGGGAATTTCCCGTTTGCATTTTCACCCATTTTCGGGGGGTTCCCGACGTTGCATGAAAAATGACCTTCACCATCGCACTCAGGGCGGAAAACTGCGTTGAAAGAGCACAGCTTATTTTTTGAGTGGAGATGCCCTTTTAGCTGCTGTTTCACATTCGTCCTGCAGCTGTTGCTAATTTGCAATGAAAGTGGATTAATTGAGCGATAACTGAAAATAAGCTAAAAAGAGTTTTTTTTTTTGTTCTGAGAAGAAAATTTTCACTAGACATCATCCCCATATTCTAGATTGTAGGTCTTTCTGCAGCAAAACAAGGGAGAGGCCACAACTCCCCCTCCCACGGGTGTTTTTCAGTCCCCCGAAGCCCAGTACTGATAGGGTTCATGTTCAGCGCTTCCTTTATAGTCTTTTCTACTTAGCGTGACAAATTCCCATACTTAATAATTGATAAGAAGTTTGACATCCCAGTGGCAAGTATTGTACTACAGACAACCTTGACAGAAACGGTTACTAAAAGATACTAAAGACAACCTTGACAGCAATGATAACTAAAAGAGATCCATTCTTTCTAAAATATACAATCAGGCTGACACTTAAGCAGAAAATGAATGTGTTAGAAACGTACAGGTGGACGAGACGTGTCAGTGGTTTAAATAGTCCTTGTGGCAGGGTTGTGATGTTGTTACCATTAAGGATCCTGCAATGTAGACGAATGTTCCGTTCCTTTCAGTTTGATTGATAATATGGATTATACTTTGATTACTCATAACCAATTACTAGAACTGTTAATTATAAGTGTAGCTTTAATTGTCTCTGATGTATGTTTGAAGTAAGAGTAAAGAAATACATATTAGAGCTCAACCTCCTCACTTTAACACAACTTTCTCAATTTCTTGAAGGAAATTCCCAAGAACCAGGCGTCAACCCAGCCGAAACAAGAATCATCCAAACCTTGGATGGCTACTATAAGCATCTACACAAAAGTTCTCCAAAATGTTCTCAGAAGTTTCCGATATTCAAAGGAGAAGCGTCGTCCGGTATCTGAAACTTAGATTACTAGCGATTACTAGCGATTACGCTTCTCGAAGCTGTTTGTGACACGTCATGTGTAGTTTCCTAGGAAACTGAGGTAATACAGGTTTATCTGGTTTGAGCCGGGATTTTTTCCTACTGAATACTGCATACTTTTTCTTTTTTTTGTCTTTTTCTGGATTGTGTCCCTCCTAAAACAAACACAGCTAGAAAAATGTAGAAGTGCCAAAGGAAAAGAAAATGTTGCAGCTTTGGACTGTGGTATTGTCAAGTGAAGAATTAACGAAATCTTTAACATCCACACGAGGCATGGACCTCGATGATCTGGCTTATTTGTTAAACATTCAAATCGTTAGGAGAAAACCGGAATTTGGGGATTCAACACTCAGATTCGTTCACTGAAATTCTCTTCTTCCCTTCTCGTTCAGCTGGTGATTCATCTTTGGCAACACTTGCTCAAAATGGCAGCTTACTGTTAACGTTATGCGCTTCACTCATGCTTCATTTGACTTAGAAAAAATAAGGAGTCCTGACTTGACCAAAGTTGCAAGAATATGACCAAACAGGTAGTGAGAAGAGTACATTATACGAACGTACAGTGTGGTGAGCTTTGACAAGGAGTCAAAAATCCCAGGAGGGAGTGAAGTCAATCTATTCCGATTCAAGTCCCTTCAAATTGGGAGGCAGAGAAGTTCAGAGTAGAGGAGATTCATTTAGTAAAGACAAGAAAACAGCTCATACCTTGGAATAATAACTTGATACTAAAGAAGCATGCCTGACAATAACCCGCCTAGGCTTCAAAGTTTTCTTCTCGGTGAAGGAACAGAAGGAGAAAGAGGGGGGAGGAGGGCAGCGAGGGTTTGCAGCCAAGCTGCATTGTTTCAAGTTTGAAAATAACAGAGTTGGCTGACCTCAAGATAAGGAACATCCCTATTTTCTTACTATCATCTCTGTGATTCATAATACTTCTCGCCGGCCGAGTGAAGCGAGATAGGCGAGAAGTGCAGTTCTCGCCGGCTGCCATGACGTTTGCATTATCCGCCATTTTACTTGGCTGCACTGACAGGTGCCTCTTCAGTCGTGTCCAAGGCCCTGTCAGCCAAGCACGTAGTTTCGTTCTCTGATCCTCT
>JAOWAR010055784.1:0-12998 GCA_028571005.1 Clathrina lutea
GCAAGTTAAAATTAATCGTAGGGCAAAAAATAAACAAAAAAAAAAAAAAGAGAAATGGCAGTCAACGAGGTGAATAAGAAACTGCAGCAGTCCGTCAAAATGGACTCGCGGAAAGAGAAGTATACAGAAAGCTGAACTTGAACTACACGGAGTGTTTTTAACGTGATTGCTGCCTTTGCCGGATGAAGGTGCTGACCACCTTGACAACTTCTGATGATGCTTGAAGTGCCCGCGCAGCATCTTCTGCTCCGTACCTCTGGCAGGGCAGGCTGTTTTGTGGTCCAAAGTTTGGGTAACGCGTAGGAAGGAAGAAGTTGGACACTGCATGGGCGAACTGCTCAACGTCGCAGCTTGTCTGAGACCTGAGCTGAATGGCTAAAGAGCAAACATCATGACCGTAATGCTTCAGCAACCAAACAGAAATTCCCAGCAGAGAGGCATACAGGCCTGCCTTCAAGGCCTTCTCGACTGTCTGGTGCGCCATGAAGCATGCCTGCGCATAGTCTGCAGGGCTGGCTCGCTGAATGTGATGCTGGACAAAGCCCAAATCGGACTGTGCTTGATTGAGCCACCTCTCTGCCTCAAACAAGCTTGTTGTGCCATACCTCGGCTGGCTTGCCGCAGAGCTTGAGGGTCCCCACCAATTCCCTGTGTGTTGGCGATGACGACGGCGGCGGCGGCGTCTACCACGTCTCGGTGGGACATAGTCCCACCCTTCAGGAGTATCTTCCCACCAGGGGTGAGTGGAGCTGGCAGTGCCAGACCGGGATGCCCTTGACTGGTAATCCTCGTCGGTCTCATCAGATGGGGACCCTTTACCATGCTTTACCCAGTGGGCAATCTCATTCTGGAGGAACTGGAAGGCTTTTGTGCACAGCTCGACGTTGTCCGGGTTCTTGTCGGGGTGCCATTTCAATTGAAGTCGATGTATCACCTTCTTCCTCTTGCTTTCATCAAGTTGAAAAGCCTCATGCACACTTCGGCGGATTTCAACCTTGACTTCATCAAACGTCTTCTTTGGCTGGCTGTCAGCATCATCATCCTCATCACATTCATCACCGTCATTAGGTTGATCTAATTCAGATCTGAGCACAACTCGATTGTCATTCGAGGTAGCGCTACCGGGGCTGTACCCGTGTGCAAACTTAAACAGATCAACAATGTGCGCCTCTTCTTTCGCCCCGGACATGTTGACTTCAATCAAGAAAACCCGATGATATGTGCCTCTCGCCGCCTGCTCTGCTGTGGTGATCTCCTTCGCGATACGCACCAAGATGTAGCTGCTTGGATCTCTTCCCGGAACATTGTATACAGCATACTCTCCTTCAGCAAATGGCTGTGCTGGATCTTCAGTGAGGTCAATGTACTCCCTCGAGACCTCGTGCCCAAGTGGAGGTTCCTGTGTCTGCTGAGAGTCTACCTTTAGCTCTCCGTAGCGCTTCACATCACTTTCATCAAGTCTCTTGTGCACCTGTTCTGGCAAACACTCGCACAGGTCATACATCAGGTCCAGCATAGTTCTAGCAGCTAGCATAGAAATTTTTCTCACCACAGCTCGCCGAAACCTATCTGGGAGAAGGCCTTCCTCACCATTCTGCACAAACAATGTCAGCTGTGGTTTGTGTTCATAATGACAAAATTGCTTTTGCTCACTCAGAGGAATTTCTACCGCCTTGCTGGTGGTAGAGTTGGGTGGTTTGTAGAACAGAGTTGTCAATATTTTTCGGACGACGACAAATCGACACTTTTGGAGCTTGTCAACGTCTTTCTCCCAAGTATCCAAGGCTGTTCCACAATCGTGTACAATGCGACCAACACCTTCACGAAACTCCACACTTCGAATCAGCCTGTACAAGTTGATGATGTATGTGTCAATCCTTGATTCCTCGCTAGGGTGCTCAGATTGGGAGCTGTCCCAGACACAGTTTATGTCCCTTGTCAGGTCAGGGTGTATGCGTTCGTCGATGGCCATGGTCAGATTTCGCACACCCAGTGCGGGAGGCAGAAAGTCGGATGTCTTATGCTTGCTCTCCCACTGAAGCAGGTACTGGACTTGTTTGAAGTCTTTAATTCTCCCACTTAGTCGAGTGCTGTTGTTGAAGACTGCATTCCTTGCAGGCACGAGAGAGCAGCAGCTGTAGATAGCTGGATTGGAGTAGTCACTTTCAGGTATGTTGCTGACTGGGAGGTAAAGATCCTGCATGACCTCAATGCCAGTACTAATGGGCTTAGCGTCCTGCCTGTCTACAAGTCTTTGTCCTTCCTTCTGCAGAGTGGCGATCAGCTCCCTGCCTGCCTCTCTCACATGGACAAACTCGTTCGGATGAGAGATGTTGTTGAAGGAGGTGCCCTTTGTGACGTCATAAAGTGCTTTCAGCACTCTGGCGTACTGGCGAGCAGTCGGAACTTTTGTCACGCCAAGGCTTGTCATGAGCACCTGAAACTGTGCAAGGTGGTCGGGCAGTGTTGCCAGGTAAGGCAGCAAGTCCTGTTTAGAGTCCCTGTGAAGTGTCACTTGGCCTGGCTCCAGGAGAAAGTGACCGTCCTCGACTAGAATGCACGGCACATGTCTCAGCTGTTGAATTGACGTTTCCCATTTTATGCCATCTGTGTTTTGCAACATCTTGGTCAGAAAGCTGTACATATCCTTGAAGCAAGCAAGAAAATACTCTCGAGCAGTAGAGGCAGCCTTGTCCTGATTGCGAAGGCGGCAATCTTTGGTGCTGAACGCTCGGCTCAACTCTTCCAGGTGGGTAATGACGACATGGAGGGGAGGTGGTGAGAGAAGGCCGAGGTTACGGTGCAATGCCCGACAGATCTCGTTGGATGCTGATGGAATCACTGGACACTGAGTCCAGAGGACTGACTTCACATCCTTAAATGCAGATCCATTCAAGCTCACTGGCTGATCATTGTCTACAAACTGGAAAAGCCGTGCCTTGTTGACATCCTCGCTGAGAATATCCCGCACGGCCTTTGGAAAGATGTTAGAGGGGTTGATGCGGTACAAAAAGCGAACAGTTTTGATTTTTGACAAGAACGAAAAGTCGGAGGGTGCCACTTTCTCCAAGATGGATAATGCTGATGGAAGCAAGACAGCTGCTGCTTCTTTCAGTTTCTTCCTGTCCAAAGGCCTCACTGGTGGCTGCACTTGCCCTCTGGTGTCACAAGCAGAGATCTCAATAGCATGGGCACACCCAAGCAGCAGCTCCCTGGTCACTTCGATTCTCAAGCCAAGTTTTTTCAGAAAAGAATGCCACTCTCGATCCTCATGCCATTTGTCCGCCAGAAGAAACTCCGGAGCACAGAACTCATTGAACACTCTGGTCTTTGGTGAGAAGAGGCAGCCTGCTCTTCGAAAAGTGCCTTCGGCTTGACTTTCCACAAACGGGATTTTACACAATATCGAGATGAGCCGTTTTCCATCCTCCTGCTTCTCACAGCTTGGCAAGACCACGTTTCGAATGTAGAACAGGTGATCCCTTCGACCTTCAGCATTCATCTCCATCAAGTGTGGCAAGATGGCCTCAATGTAGACTTCGGCTGTCCTCAGGCGACGCAATCGCAGCACATCTTTCAGGAATGAACTGAGAGGTTCTCCCATGGATGCCAAGACTTGTACACCATGGTATGTATGCCACAATAAGCTCCCTGTGCTCGGCATGTCAGGCACCACTTCGAAAAACTTATCTACACCATGAAGACTGACCAGTGAGCCATTGACGGACACAAAGACACGCAGGCCGGCAAAGGTTAAAATGTCATCGTTGCTCAAAGGACATTTATTGCCGGAGAAATACTGCACCAGATGGTTGGTCACCAGCCCGGCTTCCTTAACTGTAAGCTGATCGTGAAGATTTGCGGCTTGAGCAACTCTCAGTCCCTGTGCAAGCTGATGACCATTAGATAGGGTGACTGTGTTTACAGACACATCCTTGAAAATGCCTGTTAACCCGTCGGATGCCCTGCTGCCACTTAGCAGCTGGTCAAACGCCAATTTAGGCAGGCCGAGCTTCCAAAATGCTTCCACCAGCTCTAGGTTGGAGCACCGCGAAGAACATATGGCCAAGGATGCTTGTTGCGATGCAAGTAATTGCAGCACATTGGTCTTGCACAAGGCCACTGGAATGAGGCAGAAGGTGGCAAGGGTATTTTGCATCGACTTCCAACCCTCGCCACATTCATTCAAGAACTGCCAGAGAAGGAATAACCACTCTGAAAATTTTCCATCTGCTGAGTCTCGACTTGTGAGAGTAGGTGCTGGTGATGTCCCCTTCAGAAAAGGCCACACATGGGGAATGTTTTGCGCCACCTCAATCACAGTGAGTGGCTTCATCACGCATGACTTGCCTGATTCAAAAGTCCCATCTCTCAGAGCATGACGGACTAGCTTGTACAGGTCGGCGCTCATCATGTGGTTGGAGCAGTTTGGCAAGAGCTTGACAAAGTCTGTAACGATAACAGGCTTGGCTGAGCTGTATGCACGCAGGGTGCCATCTTCTGTCACCAGCAGTGGCAGATCTGTCAGCACAGCATTCAGATCTGCGCAGCGACTGGCACGCGAAGGCCACCCCGCACTGCCCCTGTCTTCGGGTCCCTGACTATCAGGAGCAGCTTTCCTGGTTGACCCGGCTGTCCAGTTCTTCAGACAGTAAAGCTGCAGCTCTGCAGCATTCTGCACTGTCAAGGCAGCCTTTCCTAGAGTCTGGCGCTTGATAAACTGCTCTTTGCAGCCGTGGAGGTGTGCTGTTACCAGCTCCGGCGTGACCTCTCGAATGAGCTTGGCGCCTGCTGCGGTCAGCTCTAGGAAGATGTGGTACGGTGCAGAAGAGAGCTCCAGACCAATGTCCAGTAAAAGCTGGAAGAGCGTGTCGTTTTGCTGTGAAAATTGGTGGAAAATGCCACTGTCTTCTCCTGAGATTGGCAGCCACCACTGTGGCATTTGATGAGAGGAAAGGATTCGGGCTTGACTTTCTGCTAGGTGAATGTACAGCTTCTTGCAGAGCAGCTGCCAGTAACTATCACACTTCGCCCGATGAGGAAAGAGGCCATAGTACCAAGCAGTACTGGTGGTGACCAATGGCTCTCCGGCCTGGTGTTCTGGTCTGTTTTCTTTCATTGTTGAAGCAGCCTTCGCCAAAGTAGCGGTACAGTCTGTGTGATTAGTTTGTCCAGTGGCAGGTGGTGATGCGCTTTCTGAATTGTCATCGCTGTTGAGTTCAGGATCAGAATCTGGCAATGGAGCCTCCGAATCTGATGAGCTGGAGTCTGGCAATGAAACATCTGAGTCTGAATCGGAGTCTGAATCAGGTAGCGGAGCGTCCAGTTCTGAGTCCAACACATGACCCCCATCACTGCAGTCCGTTGGAGTGCTTGGTCTTGCTCTCAGACGCTCACCAGAAACCTGTCCAGACGCAACAAAGTGGCGAGCATCCAGCAGCAGTTGTCTGAAGGCGGGCACCAACACATGTTCCAGAAGCCAGGTGTTCCACCAGGCCTGAATGGGTCGGTCGTCAAAGGGCTGGTCGAGCTGAAAATGAGAATGAATGATTTCGAGGTGTTTGCGGGAGTCGTCCAAGGTGAAGTGGCCGTCAACATGGACGGAAAGACCCGTTTTGATCTGTGTCGGCAACGTGCAGAAGGCACTGCTTGCAGACAAGTCTTGATCGACTCTGGAGCTTGATGTGGTCGACTCTAGCGAGTGGAGGGATGCAGCGATGCCACCTCTTGGCAACAGGCCATACTCCAGTGCCTTTGCCACAGCACGTTCAGCTGGTACAGCTATCATTGGGAGCGCACTCCTAGAGCTATTACTCACATTGGTATAATCCTGCCTTTCATTGGTGGCAACAGTGACACGATATGGTTTGATCCCAACACGACGGTGGACCAGCCAAGATTTGGTTTGACTGGCAATCCCTTCCTTCATCTGCTGAGTCAGTGGGACACTCAATTCATCTAAGTTCTTTCTGCTGTCCTCCGTTTTCCTGATTGTCAAGCAAACGCTTGCCATGCGGGCAGTTTGAATCAGCTCTTTGACAGTAGGCTTGGTTGTCCTGAGCAGGGCTGGAAGAGTTGCAGAAGCTTCACTAGCCTCAGCCGAAACTTGAAGAAGACTGACCAGCTTGCCATCCTCGGAAGTCACCGACATGCGCAGCGAGTGCAAGTGATTTAGGAAGAGTAGGATATCGCTGGCCTCTGAGCTCAACTCACATAGTAAGTCAAAGACACCTGCTGGTGACCATCTCCTTCCCCCAGGCATGCACTCTTCGTGACAGGATGACAAACGAAGTGGCAGTCGGAAAATTGTGCAGCCTTCCTCTGCTTGTTTGATCTCCGGGAGCACGTCTACTAAGTAAGGAGGGAACTGATCTCCAAACATCTCCTCCGATTTCTTGTTTATACTATACCTCCGTCCCGGCTTTTTCCCGCCTGGCACATAGGCACGAAGTGGATCGAATACACACAGATCTTGTGCTTTGCCATGCGCTCCACACGACAAAAAACTCGGGCAGTCTGTCAGATGGTACACAGCATTGAACCCAATACCAAAGCGTCCTGTAGATAAGGGATCGTCACGCTTGCTTCCTCGACCAAGCCGACTTATGCCCTTGATGTCAGATTCGCTAAATGGGCGATCATTGAACACACATAGTGCAGGCCGCTGCTGTAAGTTCTTCCATGCCTCGCTGTCGTTCAGGAGGCGGTCAGTCGGATGAGAACACCGACAATCAAGCACAAAATGGATCAATCCTGCTCCAGCGTCGTCGGCGTTTTGGATAAGTTCTTTCAGGATGCTCACATCGGCTGGGTACTTTTCCAAGATGCCTGAAAGTCGATCGACGAGTTCTTCTTCCTGGCCAAAGTCCTCCCCAAGATCATCAGAAGCCACTAAGCCATGTCGTCCAAGCTTGATGCCCACTGCGCTTACCAGGTAGTATGGCACCTTTGTGCTGACAAATGTGATATCTATGTCTTCGGCTCCTTCTATCTCCTCAAATTTGATCCATGGTGTGTCGTAGTAGAAGAGATCTGTGGTGTGATGGAGGTGGCTGCCCATAGAAGGCAGAACAATTCGAGTGGCATCAAGCTCTTCATGATCAGCACTTGATGAATGATGGCTTTTCAGTTCAACCAGGATCTCGCTAACTGATATCAGCAGCTTACAGTGCTCCTCGCTGGCTTGTCTGCCGTTGTAGTCATCAAACAGCTTGTCCATTACCTTTAGATAGTACTGACCACTGAACTCCTTCACAACACCACACTTCTCCAGCAAGGTTGAACAGCTTCTTCGTAGTGCCTGTGGGACACGATAGAAGAACGGATTGTTGCCCTCTAGCTTTGTGTCAAATGCCATCACCTCACTGTGCACAAAATGAGCACCTTGCCAAATCCACGGCTTCTTCACAAGGAAGGACTGAATCATTTCCTCGACATCGGGGGAAGAAGACGAAGTGGAAGATAGCCTCCTCTGAAAGTACTTGTAGATTTTCGTGGTGAGACTGGTCAAAAACTGGTTGGGATTACTGGTGCATGGTTCCAATGCACACTTTTCTGTCCTGCCCTTGGTGATGCTGCCACTAGACTGGGTCGAATCATATCCTTGAGAAAACGGTGCCTCCACAAACTGGCAGAACCTGCCCATGGCAAGGGATAGTTGTTGCAGAACATTTTTGCACGAAACTGGTTTGTGCTCCAGACCAAGAAAGCATGCAGCTCCTGTGGAAGAAGATAAGCATGACATTAGAGCAATGTTGAATCAATCATTCCAGTTTGGATTAACATTCTGCATGGCACAACCTCAGTTTCAACAACTGAAGCCGTGACAACAGAACAATAACACCGAAGACAGGGCCCAGAAAAGCCGGTCATTCCGGATAGAGCCAAGTTATCCAAACTCTGGGCTTTTAGTCAATCTTTCTGATTGTCTGTACACTCTGCAAAGCATCAGCGTGCATGAGTGTGTGTGTGTGTGTGTGTGTGTGTGTTATCGGGAAAGGAAAGTGGTGAACAAAGTGACTCGAAGTGAAGTATTAAGATTGAAATTACTAGAGAGTCATGCAAACTGTAATATACACTGTTCCTTGCAAGCCGGTGCTTCACACTTATGATGATCAACTCTGAAAACCATAATAACATACCGATTCCACACTGTGGACCATTCTCAGTTAACGCCAGTGCCCCGTCGCAAGGTGGCTGGATAGGGAGAGTTTGAGTGTGAGACTAGTGGGGCTGGAAATGAGTTTTGCATGTATTAAGGCTCATGATCCGTCGTCAATTGAACTCACCTGGCAACGTCGACAAATCCAGAAGATCATTGTCAATGATGTCCGCCAAGCAGGCAACCAACAAATGGTCTTTGAAGTTGTACGCTTCATTGGCGCTTGTCCACAGGTGACCATGTCCGTGCCAAGAAAGTTGGAAGTTGACAGGTTTCTCTGCCACGGGCAGAAAGCGCACTGATCGAAGTTTTTCCCTCACGTTACGACTTGATTGAGATGTTGAGAAATCTCGGTGCCAGTCGTGTTCCAGAAGACGAAGAAGGTTCCTTGCTCTGTGCCCACCGTCCTCTCTGTTCAGACCGCGGACTGACTCGGCACGTTCCACTATGTCCTCATCTCTCAGCTTCTCATAAGCCATGCCCAGCTCTCGCAGAGCTATCAGATGACTGGCACTGAACTCAGCGGACTTTGAGGGAAATCGTCCGTCACTATCGTTGAAAAGAACTGTCCACTTTGACTGCGGGTGTACCAAATCACTCGGTTTCCGCAGCTCCCCATTGCTGCTGGGAACACACGCATGCTCACAAAGCATCTTATCACACCATTTTCTTTCTAAGCTGGAGGTGTGGACTTGGCGCCAGTCTAGAAGAAGTTTGAGGAAGATGAGGCATGTCTTTCGTTGCAGCTGGGTGAGGTTGGAAAAGTAGTACTCGGTGTAAAACTGTGAGAAGTTGATGACATGGGGGAACCTTTGGTGATGCTCATTGTACACATGCGGTAGAGCGACGGCTGGAACTCCGAGGTGTTGCAGAACAGAAACAGCATGTGGATAGTGCTGGTCAAAGTGTTCTTGATATAGAAAGTGAGCACAGGCAGCACTCACCCAGTGACCACCGCCTTCTGCTGTCCAAAACAATGCTGGTGCTGATGGTTGAAGGAGGCAATTGAGAAAGCTCTGTGCCAAGTGTTGCCACAGTGTTTGGCCTTTGTCGATGCTTGGAAAGAAGGAAACAATCTCGTCACCCACCCTAGCGAGGGAAGACTTCGGCACTTTTAAAAGCTGCTTACAGCCTTCTAGGCTGTTCAGATAGGCCATGGACACGGCGTCTTCCAGGAGACTTCTGTTCCACTGTGTCTTGAAGTTGCCATCATCAGTGTCTTCGATATGCCGTCGGTTGCTGGCAACAGCAAAGTAGCCATTGACATGCACAGGCAGTCCCGTTTTCTCAGGGATTGGAAGAAAGCAGAACACCCTCCCATTCTCAAGTTTTCTCAGGAACGGCGGTCCTGTTAAGGACTCTTGATGAATTTGTACGGCCACACCTGCCCAGGTGACAACACATTCTTTCTCTCCATCGGGGCTTTCTGCCAGCTCCTGTGACCTGCTTCTGGAAGGCGAAAAGCAAGAGCAAACCAGCCACTGTTTTTGCTGCGACTTTCCACGGACGCTACTTGATGGCTCGCTTTGAATGCCTTTGCTCAATGTCACAGTGATTGCGTAGCTGGTCATTGAATCTGGAGAGGTGGCTGATGATGGACCTGTTCGGCTGTGCCTCGTGACAATGTCTCTCATTGATCTCAAGCTGGCTTCACTGGCTGTAGGGCGGGGTATGCACTGCAGGGCCCTGTCTATGCTGAGCAGACAGCGCATCTCCTCTGCTGTCGTAGCAGTTGCATCGAGTTCAAACACTGAGATTCTGTTCACGCTCTGCAAAAATAGCATAATCTCATCGGCCTCGCTCTCCAGCAAATGCACCAAGTTGTGCATTTTGTCAACATTGCTGAAAACTGCTCGTGAAATTTGACTTCGAGCTGCAGTCTTCTGATTTCGAAGTGGAAAGCGGAAGAGTGTGTGAGGAAATGTTATGGCAGTGCGTCCATTGATTCCCATTGCACAACCAAACAAGCCATCGTATGGTGCTACCTGGTCAGTGTACACACCCCCAACCCTGTCTTGCTGATCGATAAAGTTAATTGTCACACCAGGCTCTTCCACATTTGCGAGCCTTGGTCCCAGATTCTCCACGTGTGGGTCCAGAATCACAAGCTTGTCCTGGCTCACGAAGCTGGGAATGTCTGTCAGGTTGTACACGCAGCAGAATCCAAGCCCAAACCGCCCAATTTTACCTGGCTCGCGTTGCTTTGTTGCTCCTGCAAGCTTCGTGATGTTCTTGAAATCATCGTCTGTGAATGGTGCGTTGTTGAAGCACCACAAAGCTGGGCCTTGCCAGTCTTCCATCTCCTTGTTGAAGAGAGATGACGTGCCATGCTGCCGCCAGTCGATCAGAAAGAATACCTCTCTCGCTCCAGCGTCATCAGCATTCTGAATAAGCTCCTTCAGCACTGTAAATCCAGCCGGGTACTCTCGCAAGATGTTGGCCAGGCGAGTGGTGAGTGGCTCACTTTGACCTGTTCTTTTAAACTCAAACTTAAGCTGTCCTGGTCTGATCAGGATCTGAGTCAGTGGCTTGGCTCCAAGCTTTTCGGCAATGCCAGCAATATTCGGATGGACAACTGCTCCCTCTTTCCTCACAGTATTTTCCAATGTCTTAGCACTGGAAAGGAATGCTTGATCACAGAAAATGCATGCCTTCGCTGGAAGAAGCCGCCTGTCATTTGAAGGCAGCAGAATCTCCAATCCTGTCTTCGCCGTGTCTTCCATCGTGTCCTGAACATGCTGGAGAATGGAAGTACAGAGGCTAAGCTGACGGCTAGAAAGCTTGGCTCCCTCCCTCCTTTTCAGGTCTTGTGCAATTTCATGAAGCACCAGCAAGAGGTCTCGGCTGCCAAGGTTTTCTTGCATGTTTGCCACTTGGCAAAACATCTCACAACTCTTCTGAAATTGCCTGTCTAGGACAAAGCGATACGGAGACAAGTCACGCAGAGAAGGGTGCCCATTCGATGACACTTGCGCAGGAGATACAAATCCATGGCCTGCGACAAACACCCATCGGCTCGGTAGTTTAGATTTCCACAAAGCCTCTCCGGGCAGGCTCTTCGATAGAAAGTCGTAGATTTTTGCCGAAACATTGGCGATGGTGCCCTGGTCTTTCTTGATGTCAAACTCGCGAATGACCACCTTCAAGTGTTCCACCACATCCACTGCGTTTAGGCTCTTGCCACTGAGGCCAACAAGACGCAAGAGTGCGGGGTTTTTCATTGCATACAGTGGCAACTCTTCTTCATCCAGAAGGAGGCATTGCGACCCGACAAGGTCAATGTACTTGGCTGGCCAGAGGTCTGCGGCACATTGTGGCTCTCCTTGGAATTCAGGATCGTTGCCTTTCAGCGGAAACACATCTCCTTCTTTTTCACGCAATGCTGGAAGGAAGCGGATGATTCGCAGCTGGTGAAGGGATTGCCACTCAGCATTTCCCTCTTGAAGTTGTGAAAGCGATGTTGTCAGGTACTCCAACAATCTCCCCACGCGTTGGTTGGCCACAGAAGGATCGTCAAAGTGCAGACCTGCAATTGATGAAGCTCTCTCCAAGACATCCTGACTGCTCAGCTTTTTAAAGGCCATGCCAGCAGACCTGAGCACATGCTGAAACTCCTTTAGCCACGATGCAGGAAACCGTCCATCTTCATCCCCGTACAGACAGCTCAAATGAGTAGCTTCCTTGTCAATCAGCCGCGTTGACCTTGTAAAATTCCCATCAGTGGTTGGTATAACATCGTGTTTCTTCAAAAATGTCTCACACCATTCCCGCTCATTATGGTCACCATGGCAATGGAGCACTGCCTGCAGCACACTGACAAAATGCCTTTGGCCCTGGCACTTCACTAAGACACTTTCACAGAATTTTCGGAAGCTCATGCGATGATAGCCAATGTCCTGTATCTTGCCCAGAGCCAGCTGCAGATGAATTGGCTGCTCAACAGCGTGGACGCCACACTGTGCAGCCAAAGACACTGCACCGCTGAAAATTTTTTCCTCGCGATACCTCTCACGATCGTTGAGAATAATTGCCTCGCGGCCAGGGATCCAGTTACTGCCATCCAGACAACAGTCACTCCACAACACAGCTGGTCTTTCACAGGACAGCAGCTGTCGGTAAAAAGCACTCGTCAAGTCTGACCAAAATCTAGCAGTTGTATTTTGAGCTTTTGGGAAGAGTCTATGTAGAACATGGCGATTGCACTCCGGTAGAAAAGTGAGGACAGCAGCGATGGCATTCAAGTATGCCTGTGGCAGGACATCTGTCACCAGGGAGTGGTTCCAGTCCACTTTGAAGTTCTCGTCGTTCGCAGACTCCAGAGAACGGCGGTTTGACGCCACTGCAAAACATGCATTTACATGCACTGGGAGACTGGTGCTGATTGGGAGTGGCAGAAAACAGAACGCCCTACCCTGGACTGGCTCGCAATCCAGCGCCCCATCTGAACTACGACTCAGTCTCACACAGCAGCCTGCCCACGGCACAAGTCCTGTGCTGCGACCCTCGGAACTGCGGCACATCTTCACTGCTTCCCCATTGCCAAAACAGCAGCTGACAAGCCAGGTTTCTGTCAATCTCGTCCGACCCTCCTCACCACATGATGCCAGTACTCGCTGTCCCCTAGCACACAGATTACTCTCTACTGAGAGACAGTGCACCGTCTTCGCAGCGCTACTCCCTTCTCTGCTCTGCTTCTCGAATTCATCAACAAGCTTATCTTTGTGATGGTGGTGCAGCTGTCTCAGATGATCACGACCGAGACCTTGCCAGCTGTCCTTCTCATATGGAGACAGTTTTGTGTGGAAAAGCTCGACCATTTCCGATGAAGATGATGCCT
>JAOWAR010055895.1:0-12993 GCA_028571005.1 Clathrina lutea
TATGGAAGAGCCGCGGTGTGACCCTGAGCGACCAGGTAATGAAGGACGTTCCGACAGAAGTTCATCTGCTGCTGGGGGCAGACTATGCGCACACCCTGCTACTTGAAAAGAGGGTGGTCAATGGTGAAGTTGTGTGAAAGACCGAATTGGGCTGGATTCTGTCGGGCCCACAAGCCGCTGCGACTACCAAGTTCGGTCCAGGAGTAGCAACGGCTATCATTGCAGCAACAACGCTTAGCACAGCCGATCGAGTCAAATTGCTGCGGGAGATGGAGGAACCACTCCCAGCTAGGGGAGCTAACAAGTTACCGGCGTTCCCCTTGGAGAATACCAAGGATGGGTATGAGGTCGGTCTTCTCTGGTAAAGCTGTCAGCGACCAGCAGATAATGAAAGACAGGCACTGGCGTCTGCCCAGCGACTGCTTCATCGGTTGGCGGCATCTGGAAAGCGACTCGTCTACGATGATGTCCTTCTGCGGGAGTACATGGAGTTGCGTGCCATAGAGCGCGAGCCAGATCCAACTCTGCCAGGCTATTACATGCCGCATCGAGCCGTGATTAGAGAGGAAGCAGCGACAACCAAGGTGCGCGTGGTATTCAACGCGTCAGCCGCTACCCGTGGGGAGAAGTCATTGAATGACCTGGTTGATCCCGGCCCATCTCTGCTACCAGCTTTAACGGCGTTGCTGTTTCGGTTCCGTGAATTTCCGGCTGCGGTCCAAGCGGATATTCGCAAAGCATTCTTCATGATTAGGGTGTGCGAGGACAGGCGCTTCTTGTGGTTTCTGTGGCCAGATGAGAACGGTGTGATGACCATGTCGCGTTTGCAGAAACTACCTTTTGGCGTCAATTGTTCCCCTTTCATCCTAACTGCTGTTCTCAATCACCACCTGCAGGCTGAGATGGAGCATGCTACGGAGAGTGCAAGGTACCTCATCGAGTTGCTGCTCGAGAGCTTTTACGTCGACGACTGTGTCACCAGTCTGGATTCGCCCACACAAGTGGACCAATTCCAGTCGGTCAGTACAACATGTCTTGCTTCTGCTGGGATGGATCTACGAAAGTGGCGAGGGAACACGATGGAGTCCAGCAGTGAAGCGGGAAGCACAGTCCTGGGTCTCAAATGGGACACTTCCAACGACACACTGAGTTTGGTGCTGCCTGTGGATAATCCTCAGCTGGAATGGACAAGACGTAAACTACTGCAGTTGGTCGCCGCACTGTTCGACCCGCTTGGTCTGGCCTGTCCTGTGCATCTGACCGGAAAAATCCTGCTTCAAAGAGCGTGGAAGGAGACCAGTGACTGGGATGAGTTGTTGTCTCCCAAGTTGGCAGCGCAAGTTGAGTCATGGTGGGGAGAGATGCTGAAGCTGACAGATCTCAAGTTTCCACGCTGGGTCGGTGCAAACATGTCTGATGCTGTTACTGTACATATCTTTGCGGATGCGTCCGAAGATGCATACGGTTGCTGCGTGTATGACAGCCGTTGGATGTGCAGCCAGTAGGATGCTTCAGAGGATGAAAGCAGTTGACAAGAAAGGTTAGATCTCCAAATCACATCCTGAGTGCAGCTCCAGTGCCCAGGGTGGAGGGGGCGCAGGATGGTAATAATTGGAATAAAGACAAGAACAAAGGGCGCATGCCTCACGATCGTGAAAAACCAAACACAATTCTTGACTTCATCGCTCTCACTTTCACAGTCAAAGAAGCATTTTGATTGAAGACTCAATTGAATGCTTTAAGGCTTTAGCCAGCCAGCTGTTTCTTTTCTGCACGTTTGACTGATTGTGTCTGCAGATGAACGGCACATGAAGTCAGTCCTGCACACTCTGACACGGTTGCAGCTTCCTCCCACTGAGCCAGAGAGCTACAAGTACGGCCGACACACGCTTCAGCCGACCGAAAAGCTGTGTAAGTTGCAAATTGACAAAGAAAATCAACAAAATAGTTCAAAAAGAAAAAGGTACCTGCTACATTTTCGGAAAGAGTTCTTGGAAGCAAATGCATGAATAACGTCCGTACTCTGTGTGTGGAACCTGGCTTAAAATGTTTTAGACATCCGTGGAGGTAAGACTGTCTGCTGATTGACATGGTTAAATATCTATACCTTTTCCTGGTCAACTTAGCTTTTGGTTGATGCATTCATACGTTAGGTACCCACAGGTTTGTGAGTTTTCCAAGAGAAGGTACGGATTGTATCTGGACTGATGAGTTATTTGGATAGCATTAACCCTTTACTGTCACGCATTGGATTTATCGATCACCAATGGCTGATGACGGATTTATCGATCACCAATGACTGATGACAGATTTATCGATTACGAATGATTGATGACAGATTTATCGATCACGAATGATTGATGACAGATTTATCGATCACCAATGATTGATGGCGGATTTATCGATCACCAATGATTGATGACGCAGTAGTGGTTTTGTTGTGATTTACATGGGCTCTCAAATGATCATGAATGTGCCGAACGATGTGTCCCTAGTTACGTCTGGGTCGATGTCGCTACAAAAAAAGTACTTGTCGTAAAACTGAAAATCACCTTGGGAGCTTGGCTTTCTTCTTCGTGCACTCCTCCTTTTACGATACGAGAGTCACAAGGATAGACGCTGAAGAAACCCTGAACTTGGTCTTTAAGGCTAGCAATCGTGACTTTTCTCCATCGGCCTTCGACTCAGGTGTACGTTTATTAGATTCTGCCGAACAGGCTAGATGAAGACCTTGTCGCCTTTCAGGACAAAGAAGAAGCGGGTGAATCAAGCGAGGGCGGCAGGGGAGGTGGCGCGGGCTTCTCCGATGACCCAACTGGTGATTCCAGCTCGTCTGGAGATGGCGACAAAGTGGATGAACTAGTATTTGGCAGAGGATGTGGTCGCCAACTCCAAAGCGGACGAGGGCGTAGACGAGTAAGGGGAAGAGGAATGGGAAGAGGGGCTGGTCTCAGCGGCGGCGTTGGCAGTGGTCGAGGGCAGGCCTGTGAAGCGAGTACGCGTGGGAGAGGTCATGGAGGTGTTGCTTGTGGAGGTCATGCTGGTGGAGAAGGGGATCTGGCACCACTTTCTGCCCACACCTGGGATAATGCTGACACATATGTTGTGGAAACATTTCAGTTTGCACCACACAGTGCAGCTGGACTTCATCTTCGACCAGGCTTTCAACCAACACGTGAGGTTGATTTTTTTCATATTTTTTCACCCAAGCTGTTCTCTCAAGACTTGTCAGCTTCTAAAATATGTATGCATGGATGAAGATGTGCTTAGGGAAGCTATTCTGCTATGCCTTACCTGATGGCTCCTTGCCTCCCACTACCTTTGGAGAGATGGAGTCATTCATTGGCTTCCTAATCTACTTTGGTCTTATCCAAGTGTCCGACTATTCATTGCATTGGAGCACATCTCTGGTTTGCCATGGTCTCTGGGCCAGACACTTCACACCCAGTTAACCTATGCATTGCAGAGGACCGTCCATGCTTCCAGACATTCCACTCTGCTGATTTTCAACTTGTTTCATAAACCGCACGCCTTTTCTTTTCCTTTTTAGCACCTCAACTCGCACAACTGCTCTTTTTCATTTAGCGTCACGCCTGTCATTTTGTTGGGAAAATATTTGCTCTACACTTACTGGGTGAATATTGTTGACATTCGTTTCATTTGCAAGCTTGACATGTGCAGATTCCAAAAAGATATCTGTTGCAATGTGCAATTCTTTTTTTCGTTTTGAAGTTATGGCTGCTGCAAATTGTAGTCTTTTTCCGCATTGAAGTTAATTGAACGGCAAAGGGTTAATGCACCTCGCCTTGGTTCAGGCAGAATGCTGTACTGTCCATGCTTTTCTAAAGGCAGAATGCTGTACTGTCCATGCTTTTCTAAAGGCAGAATGCTGTGCGGTCCATGCTTTTCTAAAGGCAGAATGCTGTACGGTCCATGCTTTTCTAAAGGCAGAATGCTGTACTGTCCATGCTTTTCTTAAGGCAGAATGCTGTACGGTCCATGCTTTTCTAAAGGCAGAATGCTGTATTGTCCATGCTTTTCTAAAGGCATGTTGGCGTGCTTTGCGTACATATGCGTTCACAGTTCCCGAAGTCAGTCAAGGAAGGGAGAAGAAGCCGGACAAGACAAAGACTGATGTGGCTGTAACAAGAAAGGTCAGAATTCGAAAAATCAATGCAACTATAAACGGAAGTACCCATTGGTAGATACGATCGATTATATGCTATTATTAAACTTTATGTCATAATCCTGATAGGGACTGTACGTATAAATGAGCTATGCAATTTACATGGATGCTTGATTGTCAATGTCGACTGTGTTGCACTTGGCCAACTATAATTGACCGATACACCCTTTGTTTCATTGTATCCGGGGAGCGTGAGACAATCTCCTTGCCCATGGTGATTCAGACATGTCTAGCTTCAATGCAGTGCACACATCTACACTACAGGCTACCATGATCCTGAGGAGAAATGGCATGGTCCTCCGCCCAGTGTGGTTAGCATATTGACAATGCATATATCGTGGTTCCACTAATCACCGAACAAACGAGCCACACAGCTGTCCATGTCTGGACCAACTTTACATTTTGATTATTTTCTGCAAAGTAGACATGTCTCCACTTATGGCTTGATTCCTACAATGCTGTTCACATCTTTAGACACTGGAGCGCACGACACAGAAGAAAGCTCTGCCCGCACTTGAAGCATGGCTACGGACTGCGAACCCTGAAGGTAATGTTATCCTAGTTTAGACGCTATTTTATTATATTGTCGCAAGTTGCATTTCTTGTCGAGGAAGCAAGTAGAGAGCTCACTCATGAGAACACAGACATGCCAAGCATATGGAGTGCACTGTTTTGAGCTCATGATGATGCCAGGGTAATGTCTCTTCGAGCTTGTTCATGTCTGCCATTGCCAAAGTAGCTCGATACTCCTCTGGGCACAGTCAAGGACAGTAAATTAATCTGATCAGGAGAAACTATCACAGCAAAGCCGTTCAACCGATCAAATGTGGCTCTTCTCATTCCTCATCTTAGCACAACACACCGTTCTCAGCTTGATGAAATCAGCGGAGGCGGCTCAAGCCAACAAGGTACGGACATCAATGCAGCATTTTCATTTGGGTGGTTTGTAGCCCAATATTCGAACCACACCCCTGAACCCTCTGCTTTGTAAAAAAAAAAACACTTTTTGGCGGCGTGGGCCCCCCCCCCCCCCCCCCCCCTCCAGACTTCCTTCATTTGGATCGCATTGCAATGCCCCAGCCAGGCCCCTCCTGGCTTGCCTTCAGCCTGTAGCCTCGATCATTTATAACTTTGAAATTGCTGCACCTCATGGCAGCTTCAGCCACGTACATTGATGAGCCGGTGGATTGTACACGTACATTGATGAGCCAGTGGATTGTACACGTACATTTGCATTGATGAGCTAGTGGATTGTACACGTACATTGATGAGCCAGTGGATTGTACACGTACATTGATGAGCCAGTGGATTGTACACATACACTGATGAGCCAGTGGATTGTACACATACATTGATGAGCTAGTGGATTGTGCACATACATTGATAAGCCGGTGGATTGTACACTTACATTGATGAGCCAGTGGATTGTACACGTACATTGATGAGCCAGTGGATTGTACACGTACATTTGCATTGATGAGCCAGTGGATTGTACACGTACATTGATGAGCCGGTGGATTGTACACGTACATTGATGAGCCGGTGGATTGTACACGTACATTGATGAGCCAGTAGATTGTACACGTACATTGATGAGCCAGTGGATTGTACACGTACATTGAAGTTCGAGGTCATTTATTATTTAAACACAAGAAAACAAAAAGAAGACAAAACAAAGCAAAACTTCAACTACAGGAAAAGAACTCGCTACACAAACATTTAACTGCTTGTAGGTTTAAGTTGAGGAGGAAAGAGAAGAGAGGAGAGAGCAGATAGAAGAGAGAAGAGAATAGAAGAAAGAAGAGAGCAGATAAGAGGAAAGAGCAAGGAGAAAAGGACAAAGAGGAGAGGGAAGAGAAAAAAAAGAGAGAGAAAAAACACGTACATTGATGAGCCAGTGGATTGTACACGTACATTGATGAGCAGGTGACCACACACAGTGGGCTGTCGGCCTCTGTGACATGCCGGAATTTGTTCCAGCAGTTTTCAGTCTGCCTGTGGGCTTTTAACGCTAGGCTCTTGCGTAGTCATTTGGACTTAGAGGGTAGTCCCCTTTGGGACGTTCCTTCGGCTTAGTCTCTGTTCTTCGTCTTTCTTCCCTCTTCCTCTCTTCTTTCTGTCTTCTGGCTTTTGGTATTCTCTGTTGCTCCCTCTAGTCTTCTGTTTTCTGGGGTCTGTGTTTTTTTTTTTTTTTTTTTTTTTTAAATATATATAGCATTCAAGTGTAAGTCTTTTCTCTCCAAATATGGTCCGGTGACCTCGAGGTGCGAGCGCGCAGCTGCAATTTGATTCCTCACCAGCCTTGCAGTGATAGCCGTAACTACAATTGCAAGAAGAGGCTTTCCCCGGAGTCCAACGGGGAAAATCTCGAAGAAGGAGACTTCAGATAAATCTGCAAAAGGGGTTTCGAAGTTCATCTGGAAACGCGAAGAGAGGCCTCAAACTACACTTACCTTGCCTGGCTGACTTACCTCTTTCTACCAACACACTGAGGCGCACTTCCCAAAGTCTGTCTCCAGACGAGCGAACATTTGCTTCGATCAAAAATTACTCGCAGTAAGCTTAGTAAGTTCTTTTCTCCTGTGTTCCCTTGAATTTCAGCGGATGGCTCTCTCTCTCTTTCTCTGTCTCTCTCTCTCTCGCTCTCAGTTCGTGTCCGTCCGTACAAAAGCACCTAAGAATCAGACTTCTCAGGTGAAGTGTGGTTTTGGAGCCGAAAGCAATCAGCGAGAGACGGGCAAAACCGTTTGTAGGGTACAACAGGTTTGCCATGCACATTTGCTTACGAGCCCTTCGGCGCTCGGCCATGTTCCTTACAGTTGAAAAAAATGAGTAGGAAAAACTTCATCACTTACCACACTGCCACCAGCAGTCTTCGGAAGTTCTTGTGAGATCCAACACCACACGTCTCGCATCGCCTATAGAATTTTTTTGGTCAAACAAACAAACTGCACAAGCTCTTGGCCTTACGTCTTCAGCATTTGTCCAGCCCCCCCACCCCACCCCCCCCCCCCCCCCCCCCCCCCCCACCCCCACACACCCACACACAAAAATACACTCAAACCTCGACACACAAAAAAAAGATCTATTACCACGCCTGTGCGAAAATGAGGAAAAGCAGAGAGTGCCCACCCTTAGAACGTATAGGTAGCTTGCCGCTGTCGTTCGTAGTTCCACTGGAAGTCGCAACGCTTCCCAGCACGCGCATCGTTCGGAGCTCGGACTAGCTTTGCACAACGTTTACTTCTTACAGAGCCTATTCCAGCTACGTATGAAAATGGGCCGGACTGACCTAGGTCATGCTGGGCTAGAAAGGATCCGTAGACTACGTGTCTCTACGCATGAAGCAAAGAATAACGCCTGTCCTGCTGCCGAGCGTAAGGAAAGCGAGGTCAGACACACAAAGCAGGCTCTGGCAAGCTCTGTACAATTTGATCCTGTTTAAATCTGCGAAATAGCGCCGCGCTCTTTGCCCAGAAAGCCGAATGCTCTGTGGACGTCACGAAGTTCGGACTTTTGTGGCAACATTTTGTGGCTCAAAGGTTTCTCTCCCACCAAACCAACGGCCTCAAGCAAGGTCACACCGTGCTAAAAGTCACCCCAAGAGCTCTTAGAACACGAACGCAAAGTAAAGAAGCATTTCCCTTACCCTAGAAGGACAGGAGAGCAAAATTTGTTACACCGATCAAGCACGAGGAGAATTTTACCCACTAGCGGAAACATATGTGACCGGAATGACCTGTGACGGACATCCCTACACACACGAACACACACACACAAACACACACACATTTCAAGTCGTGGTTCATGGTGGTTGCTTGACTCTTGTTCTCTCCTTCTTTTGCTTTCACTCTGTACGGCCCTGGGACCTGCTGTCATCCTTAGAGCCTTCTCCTGTCTCGATAAGGTCCCGAAACAGGAAGGATTCAGATATGTCTAGCTAAAGCTTGGTAGGTCGCTTCTCTTTCCACTTGTCAGGATGACAGTGATCGACTGGTGAAAAGGGCCATATGCTTCTGCTTTTGTATTTTTCTTTGCTTTTTCCTTTTCTTCGTGTGCCATGCTCGCCGTTCGTCTGGCACCTTTCTTTAAGCTATGAGACACGTACGGAAATATACGTTAAACTTGAAGTATACACCCTCATAAACATAGTCCCTTTGGTATTCCTGATTGCCATTCAGAGAGGGAAAGTGTTCAAACCTGAGCAAGGCTGGCACAGTTCAGCCCAAACGTCGCTCAAAATTTATTCTACGAAGCTGTGACCTCCAAAGATAGAGAGTTTATCTACATACAATCAAGGAGAAGGTCAAGAAGTTTTTTCAAAACATAATCTCTGTTAAAACCACACTTAATCCATGTTGCTCACCATTTCATTCATCCTCTGGCATGAGCTAGCTCTTTCCGAGGCAAGAGCTGAAACAAAAGGAGGACAAACAGACCCTTCCATGAGTTTCTTCCACTAAACATTCATTCCTTACAGGACAAATATAAAATAGGACAGTCTGTACAAATGGAAGAAAGATCACTCGCCTTGTCAATTATCCGGAACAATCTTTGGGCTCTTCCATCAATGCCCATGACAAAACACGCCTTGCGTGTGATCCAACCAGTTCTGAGTAGCAGCAGAGCCGGCACAATCAGGAGTTCAAATTCACTACCAGGAAAAAAGCACCCAGCTACTTTCTCCAGAGTATGAACTGAACTACATCCCAACAGGCTGACCCTTATGAACTCACATGGGTTCATACGAAAAACAGTATTTTTTACACAATTTTAGACCAACCAGCTGTGAAAGGTTTTTGGCCAATTATGACTGTTCACCACGCACAAGAATAAGAAAAATGACATGACTTATCAAATCTGACCACCAAAAGCAAAGGATTGATATGCCGGCATAATTTTTGGAAGTCAAGAAATATGTCCCAGAGTGCATGCATGAGATCATACAGCTTAACTTGGAGAACAATGTACTGCAGTATGAAGTGGCAAGGTCTATACTCCCTTCTTATGCCACTGCTTAAAGCTTTCTGGGTGGAGGTGCACACTACACTGCCCACGCAAAGCCCGAGACTTCTTGGTAGCATGCCCGGCAGCGTAGCATTCAACGCATCGACCCTTGCCGCCTTTCATCGGCCAGTGCTGGCCGACCATACGGGATACAGGTGGCTCACCTTTCTCACCTGCACCCTCTTTGCTGCGGGTGCAGGTTGCCAGCAGTGTCCCCTCCAACAAGTGCCGCTACAACACTCCCCATAAAATCCGGGCGGGTCATTGGCCGACCGATCTCCTTCGCAATGATCCACGCGTTGATCATGGCAACATCCATGGACCAGTAGAACAGGGTATGCCACCACTTCACACACTTGATTTGGCATGTGTATGATGCCCTGAGGCTGTCGGCCTGATGATCTGCTCCCATGAAAGCATTGTAGTCGGCAGCACATTGCGGAGAAGATCGTGGCTGCCGACCGCCACGGCTACGACATAGCACCTCGGTTTCGGTGGGTCGATGCATGGAGGACAACATTGTGGTGTGGCCTGTATCTTTCCAAGCCACTGCCAGCAGTTGTGGAGGAGCCATTTTCCATTTCCACGCTCCTGGCTCTGCAAGGTCAGACTCCTTGGAAGTGAGTGCCTTCGGCAGACCACGATTGGGCTGCACCGTTCCGCATCCGTAGATTGAGCGCTCGAGAAGCTCTTTCAGCAATGCTACAGAGGTGAGCAAATTGTCCATGTACACTTTGTGATGGCAACGCTTCAGCTTGTCAGTAATATCCAACACAAATTGCTCAACCGACTTCCCATTCCTGCAATCAATCTCCGATGCGAAGGTGTAACTAGTCTTCGAATCGCACACGGCATAAATTTTCATGCTGTTACCTGTGGGTTTCCGTTGCTTGCCGTACACGAACTCCACCCTGCCTTCAAATCTGACCATCATCTTATCAAACGCCACTTCGCAACGGGGCTAGTTACAACGACTGGCATTTCTGGCCAAAGACACGCAGAAAGGGTCCTATCTTCCGCAGCTCACAAGGGAGCAGTGGCATGTTGTCGTCAAAGAGATGCAAGCAAGCCTTGATCTCCCTGAAGCGATCACGTGACATGCAGGCCCTAAACTGTGGGGTTTCCACAACAGCCAGTTGGTCCTCCGGTGGTCAAGGGCAGAGGGTAACCTGTGCACTCCCAAGGCATACACTAGAGCCAGCCATACCTCGAGCTCACGCAAGGTCAGTGGCTTCCAGCGCTGCAGGTACCTTGGTGGCCACGGCCAAGCCTCCCTGTGATCAGCAGGACGAGGACAGAGAGAGACTTGAAGAGCATAGCGGTTGGTCTGGATGACAATCTGTTCCAGCATGTCCTTCGAAAAGAAGAGCCTCCAGATGTCCACAGGCAATGCGTTCCGGCCCAATCGCTGTCCGCAGTAGCCTTCAGTCCCAGTAAACTCTTGCACAACAACATCAATTTCCTCGTCACCCCAGTCAGCTGCATGCCTTCACAGCTGACCACCAGACTCCCGACGTCGAACTCTACCTCTGCCAGATCTGCCACGACCTCTACCAGATCTGCCACGACCTCTACCACGCCTTGCAGGCCCATCAGAGGTTCCCTCACCTCCAGAATCGTCACTAGAATTACCACTATCAACGCATTGGTGAAGATTACCCACTACTTCATCGTCCAAGGACCCCTCCGACTCGAAACCGTCTCCGTCGGAAAGAGCTTCTTCCAAGGTCGCCATCGTCGCCATTTTTGCAGCGCAACATGCCTACGTCAAGCCCTAAACATTGCCATGACAGATTTTTAAGGAACATCACCCGTTATTATGATATGAACTCAGAGCTGCATCGATGGACCCACATGGGTTAATAGCACATAAGCATTAACGGCAACACTTTGGTAACCAAAAACAACCCCGAAAATGGCAGGCACAGTGGTTGTCAATGGTACTCACTCCCGTACTTCCACCGAGGCAATTTCATACTACAATTTCAAATCTCGTAATGTACATGGAGAAGACAAAAGGAAGAAGATAACGTTTGTTTAATTAAAAAAAATCTCCCTTACCCATCCCCAGTAGTTCATTGCAGAACTCTTGATGGTGACAAAGAGCACCTTTCCTTCCTGAACAAACAAGAAATGAAACAAAGACACAAAGTTCGGCTGTTAGTTCACTACTTGAAAAGCAGCTGATGCTATTACCTCATTCCCCAAAAGCAATACAACCTCTCAGAAAACGAATGCTGCCCTCTTTCTTTCTTTTCCTTTTCACTGGCGAAAGAGAAGAACTGGTCATTGCTCTCTTGTTTAGCATG
Source organism: Clathrina lutea (assembly GCA_028571005.1). Classification (NCBI taxonomy): domain Eukaryota; kingdom Metazoa; phylum Porifera; class Calcarea; order Clathrinida; family Clathrinidae; genus Clathrina; species Clathrina lutea. The sequence continues at coordinate 11,503 of JAOWAR010055895.1, forward strand.
GAGGAAACTTCATTTAATCTCCACTTGGTTCAGTGGCAATTAACAGTTTAGCACGTTTAAAATCAAACGGATTTCAACCCTGCTCAACTGGGCGATCTATCGACGAACTTGTGGAGTACTCAAAAAGTTGTTGAAGAAGAGAAAACACTATCCCTCTATAATGCTTGCACACCTCCTTCAAAAACATCCCACTTTGTGCACATGCCTCCACTGTCATACCGAGTAACAAGCATGTCAGTCATGTTGGCCTCTCTTAAATGGATAATGAAAGCTGCCTGGGAGGTAACCTTCAACTCAGCCGCCCTCACGAACATGACCCTTCACTAACACATGTTCTGAGTTAAAGAGTGAGGCCACCATGATGAGACATTGCAAATGGCGGCGTGGAGTATGATCTCTATTCAAAGTATTCTTTTTTCAGTGAATTTAATTCCTTCATGCGGTCACATCTGAGTTAAAGGGTGGAGCCACTACGATCAAGTGGAACTTCAGTAACCAACTGAAGTTCTTTGGGTCCAATGCTTTAGCAGCATGCTGACAATTGCTCATAAACATAAATGTGGGAAGTTTCCTTACAGAAAATCTGAAACCTCATTGCTCTGTGCCAAGACTGAGGCTTGAAGTTGCAGCACCAAATAGCCTTGCATTGTCATTGTCTCCTTCGCCGTGGCGCAGTCCAGCTAAAGAGACTTGTCATGGGACTCATGGCACAGTTTCATGATCACAGTGGAGAGAGTTAGCAAACAGTCATCTGCGATTCCTGACCGTACTCGTTGCCGGTATTTCGATAATGAACATGACCTTATTTCTTGCGAATACCGTCAGGCCTACCGTATCCTTTTGGGTGCGTGCAGTGAAGTGCCGGAGATGCCTAAGGCATCTTATATGTCCCGTTTCTCAAAGTGGAACAACTTTCTGGCCTCCACTGGGTGCAAGCCTCAAAGTCAAATCGGTTTCGCAGCCTTTCTTTCGCTTTTTCTTCGGCAAGAACAATCTTCTTCTGCGCATAGTGTTTGATGAGAACTACTCCGAACTCCGCTCATCAGTGCTGACGGCAATCAGGTCTTCCAACTGAACGATTTCTTTGGACGCAATCATCATCAGTCAGAAAGAGAGAGAGAGAGAGAGAGAAACGGGGGAAAAACGAGAGAGATAAACTAGGAGCAAGTCCAGCAGTAAAACGTGAGGCTGTACCATGCAATCAAGAGTTCCTCTCCAGCCAGGCGCCATTTTCTCATGGCAACCGTGCAAACTATTCGCTAAACCTTTCACACCATTACGACGCCAATAAAAACATTGTATTAGTATTTGACTCCACTGCTTGATAACCCCCTCTACTATCTCATCTAAATGATCTTTACGTCTGGAAGATGGTAACGGAAAGAAAACATACAAAAATTGCCGAAGACTGCTCGCATATCGAAATGTTTGACTGGCCAGGGCGAACTTTACGATCCGGGAACTGCGCGGCCGCGAAATCATGTGTGCACC
>JAOWAR010056006.1:0-12993 GCA_028571005.1 Clathrina lutea
TACATTAGGGGGTAGTGTATGAAAAGAAGCTAGGGAGGGGGGGGGGGGGGCTGGAAACCCCAATACCCAGCGTTCTGATCCTTCATTGACGAGCTCTTTTCAACTATGGTTTGATTCTAGATTATGCAGCCTGCTTTTTGTAGGCAACAACAAGTTTCGGGTACACTATGGTAACCTTTGTCAAGTTATAGGGAAAAAAATAGTTGTCGAAACTGTAGTTACCTACATACAAAAAAACAGACTGCAGAATCTAGAATCAAACCATGTCTTAGTCTTCAAACCTATCCACTTTGGGCCAGGCTGGCTGCAAAGCGGGCAATCGTTCCAAGCCATTTCAGAAACGTGTGGACTCCTTGAGGACAGGTCAGCTCATAAAGTGAAGAAAAACCACGGAAAACAGGCATTTACAGCACCGTAATCTGGCACAAAAAAGTGCTAGCGGCAGCCAGGCATACCTCTTGCACGTGGAACGGCATCTTCTTTGATTCTTCTTGTTTGAACTCCGAAGTCGCTCATCACTCTTTCGTATCATGGCTTTGCCTTTGGCCATGGCCTGTGCTGCTAGGGTAACACAGACCGCTGCGCTCGTGCCTAGGCCGTTGGGCAGATTTCTGTGATCACTGATTCGCCAGATTCGATTGCGAAGCTCGCCATACATCGACATCGTCAGCCTAGTATCGCGGCGAACTGAATGTGGACGCTTGCTGGTTGATCGATGTTTGCAAAGTTGTCAAGGTGGTTTTCGTCCTCAACCGCAGTGAAGGTAGGCGCCTGGCCATTCTTCTGTCCAGGTTCAGCACTTGCTTACTTTGATTTTCGCTGACAGTCTTTTTTTTTTCTTTCTGTTTCGAGCACAATGGCTGGCAAGCACTTCACTTCCCAAGCGTCCTGTCGGTCGCCAATCACTTCTGCTCTGCAGTGACGAACGCCGCCAATTCGGCGACCGACACGCAATGCAGCCACTCATTACAGCCTTGCTTTTTCCTAGCACAAAGAAAGATGTCTGTAGGAAAGGTAGACTATCCGCAACAAAGAAGTCAAGTCGCCAAAAACAAGACCTTTCAAACATTGTATATCTGCTCGAGATTGACAACGACCCTGACCACGATGTACATAGCCTACGTTCGCGTACCTGGATATATGCATGACCATTAGCATTTGACAGTTGGTCTTATAGCTACCAGGATCTGGTGACGGACCTCACACTCGTGCGATATGACCCATATTGCTGGCCATGAACATTGTCTAAAATGAACTCCAGCAAGCAAACAACGTCTTGGAAGGAAAGAAGGAGCCATCGACGACGCTTAGATTTAGTCCATGTTCCACGGAACTGCTGATCTGCTGCAATTAATTGCATGCCTAGACCACTAAAACGATCGTTAGTTTGCCGAGAGAATTCTTTCTTTCAACTCATTGTGAGGAAGGTTCGTATATGGTGTGCTAAAATCATATGTGTTTAGTGGATGAATTGGTCCTTTTTTGTTAACATCATGTATGAGGTGTGAGATATCGTCTGAATTTTTTATCTACCAATATGCTTGGATTCCTGAGTTGTGATACACTGCATTATAATATTTTCTTGTCGTTGTTTGATTAACTAGGGGCATGATGTGAGAACTTCAGAAATAATGGTTGTGCTGCATGAGCTAGAGGCAGCTATAAAACGACAACCATAGTGTGTGCGTGCATGTCTCTGATTTGCCAGAGGGATCTCTCCAGAGCGAAATGCTGATCTCTTTCTTTTTTTCATCCTGCTCACTGTTCTTTTCCAGCTTCTCCTATTCTCAGCCTTCTGTTCATGCTTTACTCTTCTGATGTTTGTCATTTTACGAACAATGTTTTGTAGGAAAGATCTTTGACTAACAAAAATGAGCAGCTTCTCAGAAAACCATAATTTTTTAGCAAAATATAGCCCTTTCTGTTTGCAATGCTCAGAGCACAATTTGCTCAAAAGGAGCAGAATTGGCTGACCTCTAATGTATGCGTCATTTGCCATTACAGGAGTTAGTTACATGCTGTGAGATTTCCTTACCTGGCGGCAAATCACTTTGCCCTCAGAATTCCGATCTTCATTCCCAAAGACGGTGATGACACTCCAATAACTTTGACCTCCCAGATACCCATGTACCAGGACTACTCCGCTTGAGGAATGCATGGCACCTTGTGGCAGGAGTCTCACTGAACAGAAGTGCCAGAGGAACACATCACTTAGTCTAAGACACCTAGTGCAAAGAAAGACGCGACATTTGACGGCACTTCAAAGCTGAACTATAGGACATCTTTTGATGATCACAAAATTGAAGTGCCCGGCACTCCTCATACCACCATCTTCCCGCACAGTCAGAATTAATCCCAAGTCTCTATAGCTAGCATGGCATTAAAAGAAAATGGCGGTGAAATCACTGATCATAATGTTAGCTTACTAATTGCAGGCACAGCTGCCACTTTGAAACAGGTAAAGTGAATCTGGCCGATGCATGCAAAGCTAATTGACAGTCGCATTTCTCAATGCTTTTCCCTTTGCTGGTAAGTTTTCAAACTGCTTTAGATAACACAACATCTCGGGTGGTTTCCTAGATGTCAGTTTTTCAGTGAGCTTACTAACCGGTGGAGTGTAGCTTATCAACTGTGTGACTGTAGGGGGTGAATCCCAAAAATGAAACGTAACTGTGACTCTGATAGTTATAGCTTTTCATGAAACAGTGTTGCAAACCTGGCAATCCGTAAAAGGTAGGAGTTGGTACAGATGAGGACGCCGGTGTCAAACTGGCTGGCAGCATCGCCTTACTGGTGACACAAGCCTGGCTCCAGAACGATCCTGTATGTGGTATGTTTATATATCTGCTGCTTGCAGTTGTGATTGGCCAAGGAGACTCTGGGCCCATTTGCAAACGAGGGTGGACACATTCTATCTGAAGATAGCCTCCCTTATATTTGCACATGCTTGTGTCTGTGTACCTCAACTTGCAGTCGTTTATTGCCGAGCTTGCAGCACCGCAGCTCATTGTGGTTATTTCTTGGGTTATTGAAATATTCCCTTGTGCCTGGTTCACATCGTTTAACGAAAGACACCAGGTGTCGGTATCAAAACCAAGCTGCTTGCATATTGGTATATGTTGCGCAACACTTCGTAATACATAGGTGCTGTAAGATTCCCTTAATGCATAACCACAGACACTGGACCAACGTCCTTTGTGGTAGATCAATATTTGGCCGGAGTTCTTATTTTGACCTCCGACCAGCTGAACTTTACCTGAAAGAGGAAAAGAGATTGTCATTAGTGTAAAGACCACGACAGGTTATCCAGGACGGCTGACAACGAGCTGCAAGAACATTTCAACACGTCTCATAACTCTTTTGAGAAAAGTGTTTTCAGTAATTTCAAATTCTTGGTTGCCTCTTCCATAATAATTATGATCATTTCTTGATCTTGCAGTCTTGTTATGCACAGGTGACGATGGTCTCAGCCACACTGTGGTAGCCCCCTTCAGGTTTAATATACTCCTAGGTATGCTGCTTAGTTTTCCATTGGAACTGAGCTGGTTGCTTTGTGGCGAAGAATTGAACAATCAATATTTCGATTGGTGAGTTTCAAATGTTTGCTGGATGAGCGAACGTTTCAAGGCAAAAGAAACTGCTACACCATGCGAAGAACTCTGTAGACTTGACCCTGCATGCTCCATTTCGCTTTGCGTACAGCAGCCATTTTGGTTTGTGCACAGCAGACATTTTGTTTTGTGCACAGCAGCCATTTTGTTTTGTGCACAGCAGACATTCTGTTTTGGGCACAGCAGACATTTTGTTTTGTGCACAGCAGCTATTTTGTTTTGTGCACAGCAGCCATTTTGTTTTGTGCACAGCAGCCATTTTGTTTTGTGCACAGCAGACATTTTGTTTTGTGCACAGCAGACATTCTTCAACTGAAAACACAACCGGCCACAACCTTGCTTAAAACATTGGAGATGTATCACTCATAGACAATACCAGCAGTCTTCCAAGTGTACATACACACCGAGTAGATCAGAGAAACCTGTCAGAAAGGGTGCATTTTCACATGATCAGAGATGAGGCCTGGTGAAAGCAGTGCCGGAACTTGATAAGAATCACTGTTGTTGTTTTTGGAACTGCCTAATATGTCAGACACATGGCCAAGATTTGGCAGCAATCACACACATTCAAATGGCCGCATGGGTGAAGACCACAAAGTATGCAGCGGGTAGAGGAGGTCAGAACCTGGAAAAGACATCCTTCCTTCTTCAGGACTCCTATCATATGGCTTTTATTCTTTGAGCCATCCCATGAGTAAGAGAAAAACAGAAAAGCTGTGAAATGACTACCACATAGTACATAATGGGCTAAACGGCCACCTTTCTTCATCTAAGGGTACATTCTAACTTCATATACAATGTAACATTCTAACTTCATATACAATGTAACATTCTAACTTCATGTACAATGTAACATTCTAACTTCATATACAATGTAACATTCCAACTTCATATACAATGTAACAGCATCTGCACACAATTAGCAGGCGACATTAGTGAGTGCAACCTTCTCCAGTAAATGAGATGATTGGCAAAGCCATTGTATGAAAATCTCCATAGGTGCCATGATTTTGTTTGAGGTACAACTGAATGTTGAATGAACACTATGTAATCAGCCCTAAAGTCTTGACATTATCGGCAAAGCGTTCTTCCTCTTCTCAGACAAACGCATGGAGCACAGGCTTTGAGAACACTCAAAACGACCAGCATCCTTCTTCAACAATTTCTTTCAGGTGACAAACATGTTTCTCTTGACCATAAGTGTTGTGAGTGTACCCAGTTGTGTACAGATGAGAGCTCATAGGTTTTTTGTACTTCTCCGGTGTCCACTGGGAGTAGATCTAGGAGGAAGCCTGGGGCATCATGCATTTAGAATGAGTCGCTGCGTACACACAAGGTGCAGTGCAACGGAATTTTCCTTCGTGTCGCACAGAACTGAATATCATGCACGATTAGGAGGTCTGGTCTTGTGAGATATTAACCGTTGCCCTTGACAGCGGTCGATGAATTCAGATATTGGCCATTACCCTTGCCAGTGGCCGATATTTTTCAGACACCGGCCACTGTCATGGGCAACAGTCTGATACAAGAAATATTATATCGCTACTATATTTATAACGAGAATAGATGACATCAAAGGTCTCGTGCGAACATTGTGGCATATGACAATGTGAACGGTGCAGCGCTCACATCTGGCCGGTAAGGGGAGGGTACGAATGTGTGGGAATCTCGCGTTGTTGGTGGTTTCAGATGGTGGGTCGTTTCCTTTGTTGTTTATGACGATTTTTTTCCTGTTAAAATGGAAGACCACCTTTGTTTCCTTTTTCAGAAAGGACGGTGGTGTTCTACACTTTTCTTAGGTAAAGTCACACCTTGTGTCAGGTATGGTCTGATTGCACAATAACATCCACCGTCACTTGGTCGGCTGGCTTGCCAAACCAGGAGTGCTGGGTGGGAGTGTCAACCGCACAGATTGCGTTGAAACACCGTCATTTGGCTCAAAGTGATGCATGCTTTGTCGACGGACTTTCTATCTAGATCGGCCATGACGGAATCAGGTTGCAACAAAAACAAATTACCCTGTACGCAGGGAACAGAATATTTCTTTCGACTTCAGCATGAAGTGTGTCTGCCCAGCTCGAAAGAACAGCTGTGCAAAAAGAAAAAAAAAAACTGTTCCTCCAGTCTCTAGCACCGAATATTCTACATACCCTGTTTGGGCACACCGTACACCATGCAGATATGGTTCGACGCTACAGTCTCGTGCGCATAGTTGGTCGCGTGAGTGGTCACACGATTGGTCGCGTGCATTACGTCGGGTAATGCATTTGTGTTGCGTGCATTAAGTTGGATAATGTCCTCGCTTTCGGCCTGATATTTATGGGTCTAATACTTCGGAGAACGCCCGAGGCAAAAGCTTTGGGCGTTCTCCGAAATATTAGACCTCAAACTCAGGCATTGTCCTATACGTATCGATGCCGCTAGCTAAAACAGCAGTCAACTTTTTCCTGGAGAAGGTTTTCACTTAGACTGGGAAAATCACCACTTTTGCTCTGTTGTGATATGACTGGCTGTAACTTTATTCTGAAGGAAATTTGTAAATCACAACCCCACACCATTCCAGAAAGCCAATATCCGACGGGTTCAAACAAGTCCATTCCCACCAAAATCAAGGAAGAATTGGTTGACCAAATGTTGATCTCAACTTCAAACGTTTCTACATTTCATCGCACTGCGGCTGAACATGGCATGTGGCCCAACGGGGAAACTGCTCCTTTGAAATTGAAATCACAATTTTGTTGGAAGATCAGAGCATATGACTGTGCATGAAGAAAATAGCTGCCAGTGAACCACGAGCGTTCCCGAGACAAAACGAGTTTAAGTGGCCACTCTTGGTTTACAAGACCAAACACAGGCGGCCACCTCATAGAACAAGCCCCTAGCGGAAGGCAGTCCTTTTTCCCTCTCCCAACCAATTCAACATGCCCGATCGACCATCCCAAACTGTAGCTCCAAAAGTTATGGCCCGGGATCGGTTGGTAAACTATTTACGGTTCTCGGCACGCCCTTTCCTAGAGAAAAAAGGTTTTTCTTTAAACATCTGCTCTAATTATTGATAAGGCAGACCGTCTACAAACAGGCACAGGACGGATTTGAACCTGCAACGATACAGCGCCCAGCGAATGATGTCCAGTGTCTCTTGTGGGAATTTTGTGTGGCCGTCTACTTTTGGACTGCACATTTTTCCCAACCACCCCAAATTTTTCAACAACACACTGACAGGACATTTTTTGATAATTGAAGTTTTCCAAAAAGTCTTGAGTGGATCAATTGCACGATGACGACAGTTCTTAATTCAGGACGTCTTCTCAGATACACCGCAAGACCAGGGAGAGAACCACAGAGGTAGTTACATTATTGTACAGGGACTGGGACTGCTTGCGCCAGGAGAGCATTGCATTTGTTGCAACAGCAGCTGCTGCTGTTGTTGCGGGTCAGTGGAGCTATACATTTGTTGTGACAGTCCACACAGTTTTCAATGTGGTAAGCAAAAATGCATCCCAGACCTCCAGTTTGTCGAGCAAGGTGCTCAGCAGTCGTGGATTCTGCGTGTGCCTTGTTTCTCTCATGGTCCAGTGCACCTTCCAGCTTGAATCACTTGACACGATCAAGCCACGCCTCCCGATGATGCCCTACCCGAGTCCCTTGCGATCGAATACTTCTTGCACCAGTCACAGAACATAAAGCTTCTACTGTAGTCCGTATACTTCCAGCCATAGACGATACTTTTCCATTCACTAACTGAGCTGGGACTTTTTTTCTTCTTTGTGGGAGGTTCTTCCACCTCGCGGTCTCTCATTTAGAAATCTAACACTTGTCGACGAGGTGAGATGCACAGGGAAGATGAAACTCAGTCGACAGCACTTTCCATGGCCAAGCACAACTACATCTATGACATTATGCTAGTAGTAGTCTACGCAATACCCAAGTGACGCATGAGCTGTTGGTAGCGATCTACAGTGTATATTGTAGACTATGTAGGGTATCATGCCATCGTTAACAGAGAGGATTAGTGGATCAACATGAACGAAACGAAATGATTTCGTCGGCCCATTCGTTTCATGCGTTTTTTTTGGTGATAGGATTAGTGAACGGTCAACCTGAACGAAAAGATTTCGCGCCTCACTCATGTCACCACACGCGCACTGGCCGAGTTTTTGTTTCATCTTGTTAAATGGAGTTGATTGGCTGGATTGGGCAAACGAAACGATTCAGCCCTCAAAGAAGGATTCCTCAATCCTGGACGGGTCCGGGCACCCCCATTTCATTTCGTTTGTCAACGTTGACGATTCACCAATCCTCTCTAACATATACTTCCGGCAACCGTGCGGCGTGGTTGCTGGTGGTACTCTAGCCTCTCGTAGCGGCCACACGCCGTTTTTTTTGTTCAGGCGAGATGTCAGACGTTGAGAGAAAGGTTTGGGGACGGCGAAATTGAAGCTTCAACCGTCAGACTTTGCTGGTCTGCCTTTCTCAAACGTCCTAGTTCTCTCACCAACCGGCCATGGACGGTTGGGGCGGTGCTGTGGGAGTCAATGATGTCTATTTAGATTATGGTCATTTAATATGGCAGTGCAGACAGCATTATACAATTGTAATTTGATCATGTGCCATGACCAGCCTACGGTGCCTCTTTGTGAAATAATGTGACCATGAACATCTGTACTCCGTTGTTCTTTTGATGTTCTCTCTCTACCCCTAGGCCCTTTCTGTCGAAACACCGTGTGTTGAGTCGTGAGGAATTGGGGTACACAACAGCCGAATGGAATCCCAGTGTCAATTGCTCAGACCATGTTTCACCATCTTTGATGGTTCAATTTCTTCCCGGAGAATTTCAGCTTTACTTGAACATCCAGATTACCACACAATATTTCGCACTACACCACACCACCAACCACAAACAAGATTTTCCTCTGGTTTTTCCCGAAGTAATATTTTCAACAGACAAAAGTCACATGCTTCTTTCTTTCACAAAAAGTGTCAGACTTACCCTCATACAGCTTTGTTGTGTTTGGCAGCGCACAGTGCAAGTACACGTCTTCATCATGTAAGCAATCCGTCCCGCCCCACCCTACAAACTGGCAGTCATCGAGCGACTTCTCAGTTCCAGTGCAAACAACCTCATCCATCCAAATTTCACCCGTAGAATTCGCGTTGAAAACACCGTATTTGCTTTCAATCAAGACATATCCAAGCTGATTACAAGCAACCCACGCATTTTTAATCCCCCATTGGTCATCGCACACACTTCCCCAAATGCCGTCATGCTTTATTTCCAGACGTCCTTCCATGTTTGATGGACCACCCACAAGGCGCAAATGGGCTGGAAAAATTGGGCAAGAAAGTGGAATGACCAGTTAGAATGCTGTGCGAAGAAAAATATATTGCACTATTTCTTCACTTACAACCAATAATAATTAACACTCAATGATGTGTTCTTGTGATCGATTCAATCTGCACAGTATAACTAAACCTTTCATTTTGAAAATAGATGTGTAAAGAGATATAAAGGAATGTGTTTATAAGTAGAGAGATGTAGTTGGGCAAATGGATAAGATAATGTGATGTGCTTATGTGTGTGAATGTTTGGGCCATGAAAACGGCTGCTTGAAGGAAGGAGAACTGTCCACATTAGATCTACTGTTTGAAGTACTTGCAAATCACATCAATGGATTTATGCCGCTGGCTTGCGCATGCAAAGCTTTGCCGAAGTGGAAATCTGGGGAAAATTATGCTCTTTCTAAACAAGGGCAATGCCAACTATATTCTCACCTGAAATCTAATCTTTCATAAATTGCTACTTTATCTAGCATGAAACCATTGAACACATTGCTTTACAGCCCAATGAAAAAGAAACTCCCAAGCTACTCTGGAGTCTTAACTCTTAGCTAAATTTCAAATTTAATTTTTCTTGAGGTTTGTCACAATTTCCTGGAAACTCACCAAGTCTGCCTTGCAAAGGGCAGCAGCCACTTGAAAATGTGATGCTGTCGACAGCAGCCAGTGCCCCATTGGTTGTCGCTGTAGCCCGGAAAATGAGCTGCAGCAGCACAGTTTCAGAAGAAAGGCAAATACTTGATAGCAAGTTCTCAAATGGATTCACCAGATGTTGGATTTTCGGGTAGTTGGGATTCGATCTCGGTCTATAAACGTAAACAAACCTTGCTCAGAATAGCAGATCTAAATGATCAAAATGACTGAAACAAAATGTAAAAATTGCCTAATATCGGACACGAAAAGGTGCACAACAGTTTTAGAATTTCTAAGGAAGGCGAGTTTCCTGTTCTCATGGGAGGGAATTATCAAAACTGATATGAAATCTCTACTAGATCCAGTGAACGTTAAAGAGAGAGAAAAAGAACGGAAGAAAAAAGAATCCAGAGATAACCCACTGCTTAGAAAATCTCGGCTTCAAAGACACTCGACAATAGAGCACCATGTAAGGATCAAGTCCTGAACAATTTGAGGAAATCGACCAAATAATTATTTTTACAAAATCAAACAAAGTTTTCAACAAAAGCAAAACTTGATGGACTGTAGCCAGTAGGTGCAAAGTGGCGTGGGATTGCACGTGAATCTGTTAGAGTGACTGATAAAGCAGGTGAAAAGGGTCGGGGGGGGGGGGGGGTGGTGTGAGTGTCAGAGAAGAAAGCCTGTGCCAAGATCTTCCAAGCGACGGTTTAGTGCAGGCCTCATCACTTTGATTGCCACGGATCCTCCACGGAAAGACGTAGTTTGTTCTTCTGGTGTTTCAGGACAGCGAATTTGATTTAAGACGAGTCTTTTGGGCGGTCTTCCCTGTAGTGTTGCATCCGAGTTCTCAGGCTGATATGCATGCTCTCTTGTGCGATTGTGGACATGTCGTGTGTTAAGGCCAATGTATGTTTTCCAGAGAGGACACAAGTTGCTGAGTAGACAACATTAGAGTTCTGGCAAATTCCCGGGGCAGGACATGCTTTGATTTGGCAGCGTTTTGTTTTTGCAGGTTTGGGACCAGCAATGGATAGCACTGTTGGGCTGGTATAATTCACTAGCTGTGCCTGAATTCAGTGTTTTTGAGGATCCGACGAACAGCATTATTGAAAAGGTCAGTAGCAAAGGGCAATTTCAGGATACATGTGGTAGGTTTCCAGGTGACACGGTTTTGTTACGATTGGAAGCTTTAGGGCTTTGCTGCACGCCCTCAGCGCCACGGTTGGGGGTATTCATTGTTCTTTTCATTGGTGATAAAAGCTTTACTGATCATGGCAGAGCTTGTCCAGATTGAGGCACTATGTCATTAGAATTATAGTCTAGACTATGAGAAACTTGCTTGGACAAAAGGCTAGGCATTTTTTGGCGTGAAGACGCTGCATGAACTAGAACTTGACATCAATAGATGTGCACATTAGTTTGAGAATCCTATTAGAATCCCATTAGAATTAACAAGGAATGTCCAAGATGAAGATATCAAGCCTACTGTTGGAGACAGGCACAGACAGCAGGCAGGCAACAACATCTTCCACTAAAGACAGACAACTCACCATTAGTCAGCATTCACTAAAACATCAGACAGAGGTTACATCAGTCCAAATAGAAGGTTAGTATCCTCGTCATGGTCAGTGTTGGGCAGTACATCCATCTCAGGCTCTTTCAGCCCAGATATCTCAGCAGAATTGGACGGAGGCTCAGACTTGCCCAATTCTAACGTCAGATGGTCAGCAGGGATCCCTTTTCGATCAGAATTAAAGGTGGCGTCACAGGTCTATCTATGGGAGCACGAAGGGGTAACTGGAAGAAGCGATCGCAACTTCAACAACCTCCGCATGGAAGTTGAAACCAAAGGGAAGTCAAGGGAAGCTGCCAAGCCATCCTGTCTTTTCGGTTGTATATCTAACAGGGTTGACTAATCCCAAAGCCTCTTGCTTGGTGAAAGGCACAAACCGAGAATACAAGGAGAGGCACCAAAGTCAATGGCCAACTTCTCTTCTCTTCTAAATCTGAACGGGTCAGCACTCTGAACAACAAGAAGAGTGCAGCTGGGCGAAGCATGTGTACAACGCACCACCAGAGTTTACAAAGTAGATCACAGTTTTGACATCTCTGCTCCAAATCACACATGCGACACACCAAGTTCTTTCTCGCTCCAAATGTAGAGCATTGGTGGCGTATTTTAGGGGAGACAAGAAAGCATGGTGAATATGTGAAATGATGAAAGTCCTGGAAAGTTTGCACAATTTCTTCGCTGACCTTGTATGCAGGGCAGTGTCCCTTTCAATAAACTGATCACGCAAGACAGACTCTAGACGAATAGAACTCTTTCTTTTGTTACAACTGGGAATCCCATCTATCAAACTAAGTTTAGGTGGTGATAGGTGTAATTGCATGATAGACAAAGCAGCATGAAGCCTTGCAATTGCTGGTGAAATCAACACCCCGACCCAAGAAGACATCATTTCAGAGAGGCAGCCCAAGAAACTGCCAAATTATGGTAATACATATCCATGGAGAATCACGAAAGGATCTTAATTTCTTTCCTGCTAGGTTCATACTGGGAAAACAGTTTTTGTGCCGAAAGGCCTGGGAAGTGAAGCAGTGGAAAAGAATGGAAAGGAGCACAGTGGAAAGAAAGCCAGTGCCCCAACCAGGATCGGAGCCGAGACCCTCAGCTTACACGGCTGATGCTCTGCTAATTGAGCTATTGGGATCGGCAAATCACTGGTCAGGACAAATGACCCTTCAAACACTGTGCTGCACATTTGCACAATTGGCAGAGCATCAGCCGTGTAAGCTGAGGATCCCATTTCGAAACCTGGTTGGGACATTGGCATTTTTTTCCACTGTGCTCTTTTCAATTCTTTCCACTGCTTCACTTCCCCTTCTTCAAGTCATCGATTCTCCCAACTTCATCAGTTTTCGTGAACTTCTCTTGGCATATTATGGACAGCTAATGACATATTCTTGAATGCTTTCTTCTTTTGTAATCAACTTTGTTGTTCACTGCTACCTCATACCTGAAAAAATTGACCAGCTGCATGGCTGAGAGACAAATTTGCTTGACGCCAGTAGGTACTCCTACTTGTATAGGACGGCATCCAGAAGATTGTCTTGCTGGCATTTCCTGGTTTTTTGAGGACAACCTCCAACCATATGACCGGAGAACTGGCCGTACTGTAGTCCTGCCTGAATAATGCATACCAGAATGAAACCGTACACGTAGAGGGCAATCCTGCTGCCTCATACCACGGTGAGAAAAGTGAGGCGGTCTGGATTCTTGCTGGCACAAAGTTAGAAAATGGAAGAGCAAAGGCATATCGCAATGTTTTAGTGTGTTTTATCAACTTAGTGAGAACACGATATCAAAAATCGAGATTGATATCTCGTTGATCAAGCCGTCTGTTGT
>JAOWAR010056117.1:0-12989 GCA_028571005.1 Clathrina lutea
AAACTCGATTTTCACCTGGCAAGAAATTCGCCCTTTACCTGGGAAACCAACTCGGATTTCACCTGGTAACTCGCATTTCACCCGGGAAGTAACTCTGATTTCACATGGCAAGTAACCCGCGTTTCGCCCGGCAACTGACTCCGATTTCAAGTGGCAAGTAGTATTGTGCTGTGAATGTGGTGGGCCTATTGGCCTGCGGTGGCAACTCGCACTTGCGCAACTTGTTGCCACCGTCAGGCCCGTAGGGACTGTAGGTGATTCCACAAACGATAATTAACGTGTGTGCGTGTGTGTGTGCGTGTGCGTGTGTGTGTGTGTGTGTGTGCATGTGTGTGGATGGCCGTCACAGGTCATTCGAGTCAGGCATATTTCCGCTTGTGGGTAAAACTCTCCTCCTCACTTGATCGGTGAAACAATTCTTGCTGTCCTGTCCTTCAAGGCTTCGCGTTCGTGTTCTAACAGCTGTTGGGGTGACTTCTAGCACGATGTGACCTTACGTTCTTTGAGGCCATTCGCTAGGCGGGAGGAAAACCTCTAAGCCATAAAAAGTTGCCAGAAAAGTCCGGACTTCGTGACGTCCACAGAACATTGAGCTGTCTGGGCAAAGAGCGAGGCGCTATTTCGGGGATTGAAACAGGATCAAATTGTAAGGAGCTTGCCAGAGCCTGGTTTGTATGTATTTTCTGATCGCGCTTGCCTGTCACTCAACAAGAGCAGGCTTCAGTCTTAATCTACGGGTCCTTTCTGGCCGGACAAGACGTAGTTCCGGCCCATTTCGTACTTAGCTGGAACAATCCCTCTAAGAAGTAAACGTTTTCCTCAGATAATAAGAGTTCCGGAGGATGCGCGTATAGGGAAGCATTGCGACTTTCGGCGGAACTTCGAATGACAACGCAAGCTGTTCTCGGTGCGGGCACTCTCTGCTTTTCCGTACGACATCTTGTGTGCAGGCCTGGTAATACATTTTTTGTCTCGATGTGTGTGAGGAGAGGGGGCGAGCGATAAAAGCGCGAGGCCTAGAGCTTGTGCAGTTGATTTGTTGTGCAAAATCTGCTATTCCGGACGCCTTGGGACGTTCGATCTTGTATGTCCCAAGAACTTCCAAAGACAAGCCGGTGGCGGTGTCCGAGCAAGTACTGAAGATTTCGATTCTAATCTTGTCAACACGTGGCGGGAAGAACCTGGACGAGTGCCAAAGGGGCCGTGAAGCAAATGTGCCTCGCAAACCTGTTGTACTCTGAAACGGTTCTGCCTATTGATCAACGACTGCTTTCAGCACCAGAACCGCACCTCACCTGGAAACTCTAATTAACAGATGCTTTCATACGGACACGAAGCCAGAGAGAAATAGAGAGAGCGCCTGCCATTTTATTTCAAGTGAACGAGAGAGAGAGAGAGAGAGAAAGAGAAGAAAAGCTTCCTAAGCCTATTGCGAGTGTTTTTTTGTTTTCTTTTTATCCAAGGAGATGTTCGTTCGTCAGGAGACGTCAGGATGTGCGCCCGGTCCTTATGTAGAAAGACGTACCGCAACCGGGCAAGGCCAGTCTAGGCCTGGGCCTCTCTACGCGTTTAGAAATGAATTTCGAAAATTCTTTCGCAGGCTAATCCGAAGCTTTCCAAAATGTTCCGCCCTCTTCTCCGCTTCGGGCCTCTTCCCGTAAATGTCTGTTGTAGTTACGGCTAGCCACCACTGCCTGGAAGGCATGTGCGGAATCGAATTGCGCAGGTGCTCCACGCGCATTCATCGGGAGCCCACTCGACCATATTTGGGTGGAAAAGAGTTACATTTGAACCGATCGCGTGGGGGCATTGCATTGGCCGCCCGATCGACTGGTGCATGCTCACGTTCTTTTCCGTGTTTGCGGCTGCGGCCCAGCTTTCGCGCGAAAAGTGCATCTACGTGTATGCATACGAAGGTAATAATGCTGGTGTTTTCCGGCCGTCTGATCATGTTTAGAAAAAATGCTGTACTTGAGCCCAACAGCGTTCGACTACCAGCAGTGCCGCATGATGAAGGTTTTTCTTTTCTTTAACATTTCTTTTAGTGACGTAGTCTAGCGAGTGGGGAGGGGAGGGGGCCATTGAGTGTAGGAGGATAGGCGCAGGAGACGTGAAAAGATGATGCAAGAACTACAAAAGTGCTTCAGTGGCTCGTGTCGTTGTGAGCGTGTGAAGATGTGATGTGAAGGTGAATGTTTGTTTTTCTTTTTCTTCGTTTGTTTTTTTTTTCTTTTTGTAAGCCCAACCGCTGACCTAGGGTGCTCGGTGTCTGCTGCAGTATCTCCCTCATGGCTAGGGAAAGATTTGCACCCGCCTATAGCTGCACCCTGGGTGAAGAGCTCCATTGTAATTGAGGCGTTTGAAGTCAAGGGCAAGATTTGGGGCAAAATTCAGATAATTAAAAAAGAAACCAAATAGAGCTTTCTGGAGGGCATTGGGAAATTCTTTGGTCTGTCTACTCTATTTGAAAGCTCATACTTCACGGATTCATGATACAGAAAATACGAGGATTGTGAGGCAGTTCCCTGAACTCCGAAAAAATCATGGAGAAGAATGGCCAGACATCCAAAAATTTACGCAAATCACTAAATCATCCAGGAACAGTGTTCGAACACGGACTGAAATAAACGAGGCGAGATTTGTGATGCTTTGCGGACGGCGGTGGCTCCATGCGCTTGCCACTGTCAGACCCGTTGGGACTGTAGGTGGTTCCACACAGCTTTATTGACGTGCGCGCGTGTGTGTGTGTGTCCGTCACCGGTCATTCGGATCACGTACATTTCCGCTTGTGGGTAAAACTCTCCGCGTTATTGATCCGTAAAAAGAAGCGCTAGTTTCCCTCTCGGGTTAGGGATATGCAGCTTTACTTCGTGTTCGTCTTCTAATAGCTGTTGGGATGACTTCGTGCAGTTGATTTGCTGTGCAAAAATCTTCTACTGACGACGGCGTGGGACGTTCGATCATGTATACCATCACAAACACTTTCAAAGACAAGCCGCTGGCAGTGTCCCAAGGGCTGAAGATTTCCTTTCTTATTTTGCCAACGCTTCACGGGAAGA
The DNA here is from genome assembly GCA_028571005.1 of Clathrina lutea. Classification (NCBI taxonomy): domain Eukaryota; kingdom Metazoa; phylum Porifera; class Calcarea; order Clathrinida; family Clathrinidae; genus Clathrina; species Clathrina lutea. The sequence continues at coordinate 3,060 of JAOWAR010056117.1, forward strand.
ACGTGGACGAGTGCCGAAGGGGATGTTAAGCAAAGGTGCCTCGCAAACCTGTTGCACCCTCAAGCGGTTCTGCCTCTCGATCGATGATCGCTTTCAGCACCAGAACGACACTTCACCTGGAAGGTCTAATTGGCAGGTCCTGTCGGACGGACACGAAGCCAAAGAGAATCATGAGAGAGAGAGCGCCTGCCGATAAATTTCAAATAAACGAGAGAGAGAGAGAGAGAGAGAGACGGAGGGAGAGAGAGAGAGAGAGAGAGAGAGAGAAGAAAAGCTTGGTAAGTTTACTACGAGTACTTTTTTTATCGAAGGAGATGTTCGTTCGTCTGGAGATAGACGCCTCGGTGCTCATGAAGATAGGGGTACCGCACCCGGGCAAGACTAGTCTATGCCTGGGCCTCCCTACTTGTTTAAAGATAAAAATCGAAAATTCTTGCGCAGCCTTATCCGAAGCTCACCAAAGGTTTCCGCCCTCTACTCCGGTGAGAGTCACTTCCTGCAAACGTCTGTCGCGTAGCTACCACTCGCACGGGCCTACTGGAAGCCTGTAGGGAACTATATTGCTTAGCTGGTCCGCGCGCTTTCTTCGGGAGCCCACTCGACCATAATTTAGTGGAAAAGAGTTACATTTGGGCCGATCGCGTGTGCGCGTTCCATTCGCCGGCAGATTGACTGGTAGATGCTCACATTCTTTTCCGAATGTGGAAAAGCCTCTTCCTGAACAAGTGAGGTGTTTCCGGCTCTACCAGCAGTGCCGCATGATGGATGCTTCCCCCCTTTTTTTTCTTTTTTTTCTAAGTGATGTAGTCTAGGGAGAGAGTGGGGAGGGGCTATCGAGTGTGTGATGAAGATCGGCGCAGAAGACGTGAAAAGTTGATGCAAGAATTGCACAGGTGGGTCGTAGGTTCGTGTCTTGGTGAGTCTGTGAGTGTGTGAAGATGGGATGTGAAGGTGTAGGTTTGTTTTTCTTTCTTTTTTGTAAGTTTGTCCGCTAACCTGGGATGCTTGGTCTCTGCTACATACATCTTCCGCGTGGCTGGGGAAATATCTGCACCTGCCTAGGGCTGAAACCCTGGGTGAAGAGCGTTTGAATTGAACGGCAACGTTTGGCCAAAATTCAGAGAATAAAAAAAGAAACAAAACAGAGTGACTTGGAGGGCAACGGAGAAATTCTTTGATCCGTCTACTTTATTTGAAACTCAGACCGTTCGCAAATTCATGATCAAGAAGGTACCAGGCTTACGAGGCAGATCCCTGAACTCCGAAAGAATCATACATTAGAAAGGGCTCGACGTCCAAAAATTTTACGCAAATCACTGAATGGAACAGTGTTCGAGCACGGATCGAAGTAAACGAGGCGGGATTTGTGATGCTTTGTGGACTGCGGTGGCTCCTTGCGTAAGCCCCTTGTCGGGCGGGCCGACACAAGGAAAGATACCGTGTACAGGTTACATGTCGCGTCTGACCCCGCCACTCTCTAACGACCGCTGAAGAGAGAATGGTCGATGTGGAAGTTGGTAAAGAGCAGGCTGGAAATGGCATCGTAGTGGGCTCTAACCTGCAGCATGCAAAGACGGAGGAGCGCCCGCTGCGAAAGTGTAGGCGATAACATAGAGCACCCCTTCTTTCTTTGTCTTCTGCGTCCGGTCCCGTACTGTAGTGATGACCCGTACTCTTTGTTTCTTTCTCCTCACGACTTTCACCCTTTGATCACCTTCGCTTCGTAATGGAGGTTCGAGAGGTCGGATATCGCGTGTCATTTGATTTCGAAAGAGACGGCGCTTTGCATGTTATATTTTGCAGGTATAGACCACGGCCGAACAGGAAGAAGCATAGTGGCGAAAGCTGGGTGGCCAAAGCTGGTGCAAGCAGAACACCAGTACGTCAGGTTTGAGAAAATTTTAACATAAGAAACCTGCCACCGATGTGCGGTCGGACGGACAGAAGCAACAGTGGGAACGGTGCAGGGCAGTGGTCGACAGTTTGTTCGGTGTGGACATTGATTGCAGCGGCTTTTTCGTTACGTCTTGGCGTAGACATCAAGACTGGAGCTGGTGATTTGGTGGCCCTTGATGGCAACACAATTGGTGTTGAAGGAGCGACGAGGCTGGAAGTTCAGCGGCTCAACGGTCCTGTGTTTTTACCGTGTGCGTCGGTGGAAGTTGTGGTTGTTAGCAGCTTGGATGTAGTGGACACAGGTCTACTGATTGGAGCTGATCTCGTCGCGAGCGTTGGTGGGGTGCACCTTGAATATGACGAGAGGAAGCGGCTTTGCGGTGTGCGCTTTGGGAGCAGCCAGTCTAAAGTGGTGTGCTCAGTGGCGTCGAACTCGAGTGAGCACCCGTTGCGAGGTCTGGATGTCAGACGTGACAAAAGCTCAGGCGATGTTGTCTTTCGGACAGCTGGCGTCAAAGTGAAGTGGATCAGTGAAAGTCGTGACTGGGAGCTGAAATGGCAATGGGGTTACAGGGGAGCGACTATCAACTTTCGTTGGCAGCGGAGTGTCTGAAACTCTGAATGTAGTCGGACTCAGCTGTCGCCGGAGCAGGAACGTCAATTCTACGATGAAGTCGATTCTCGGATTCAGAACGACTGGTTGGTTGAGCATAATCCAGAAAACCGTGGGGAGATTCCAGGAGTGCTACCTTTCTTGGCGCAAGCGCATCCCGCACAAGCCGACCACTCCGGTCTGCCCCTGCTTGGACTATACACAGCTGAAAAGGCTGATCAAGTCTGAGCCAGGGACTGAAGCTCCGGTGTGCGCTGAGAAGCTAAGAAAGTGCGAAGATCACCTGACGGCGAGTACAACACACTGGACATCAAGAAGGCCTACCTTCGCGTTCGTCTCAGTCCAGACCTCATGCAGTACCAGTGTGTCATATGGAATGGCAAGACGTACGTCATGACCTGCACGGGGTTTGGGCTTTCAGTCGTCCCCGACTCATGGATGTCATTGTTCATTGGGCCACGCGAGAGTTCCCTTTGGTGGACAACTACGTGGACAACATCTTCGCTCCAAGCAAGCAGGTTGGTGATGTGAAGGATGTGCTGGCGCAAAACGGGTTGCCGACAAAAGAGCCTTTTGCGCTTGCCAAAGCACGTGTTCTTGATTTCCAGCCGTTGACTGAAGACAGCGCTGATGAAATTCAGTAGCGGCAGCGTGCGGCGTGACGGCATTGACTTCAGCTTGCCAGTAAGGCCAACGAAGCGCGAGATCTTCAGTCTGTGCCGCCAGATCGTTAGTCATTACCCTGTATGCTTACGGTACCGGCCAATATGCGCCTGGCTAAAGCGGTTGGTCCACGAGGAGACAGAAGGATGGGATATGCCCGTCAGCGTGCATGCCGAGCTGTTGTGTTGCGACTTGATTCCCAAGGGGTCTATTAGGTATCCAGCGCGAGGAATCTGGCATGTGCCAACAGTCGATGATGGTGAATGGGTGGTCTTCTGTGATGCGTCTGAGATTGCAACTGGTGTGGTTCTTCAAGTTGATGGCCCTCTTGTGGAAGACAGCTCATGCTTGCGAGCCAAAACCGACAAGAAACACATCAATGTTGTAGAATTGGATACCGCCGTCAAAAGCCTCATTCTTGCCACAGAATGGGGTTTCAGTCATGTTGTCGTCGCTACCGACTCGAAGACTGCTGCAGGCTGGCTTCGTCAAGTCCTTGAGAAGATCAGCCAAGTCAAGGTCAGCGGATTACACAAAAGCACTGGTTCTCCGTCGGCTGCAGATCATCAACGATCTTCTCAAGCTTGCGCAGCTGACAGCAACTGTGCAATGGGTGACATCCACACAGAATCCGGCTGATGAGCTAACCAGGGTTGCGCCTGATTAGTTTCGCCAAGCCGGACCAAACTCAAAGCCTAGGTTATCCGCGGCAGTGGCGTCAAGCCTGTCTCTCAAGGTTCCAACAACCATTGCAGAAATCGTAGTTGAGAGCGTGCAGATGAAGACTTTCAGGAAAATGTCTGACAGTTGGGGCAGGAACAATCAGTGACAAATCCACTGCTGCGGCGTGTTGCCAAAGAGCTGTGCGTGTCCGATGGACTCCTGCGTAGGAGTGTGGAGCTGCCAATTGATGGCCCTATACTAGTGCGAGTCATTCCTCCTGTGCTTGAAGAGCAAGTCCTCGATGCGGCGTACACTAACACTGGTCATGCAGGCTGGGAAACTATGTATGGTGTGCTATGGTCATGCGGGCTGGGATACTATGTATGGTGTGCTATGGTCATGCAGGCTGGGATACTATGTATGGTGTGGTATGGTCATGCAGGCTGGGAAACTATGTATGGTGTGTTAAGAAAGTGCTGCTAGTTTCCTTCTATGGCGGCGAAGTGCCAGCAGCAAGCGTCCGATTGCCAGCGCTGTCAAGCTGCAAATGCCCGGTGCGGTGCTGCTGCAGCACCTTCACGACCAGACATTCCTGGACGACCTTGGAGCACCGTGCAGATTTACACTCAGGTCTCGATGCTTCAAAATCTGCCAACTATCACTCCGTACATGGATGTTTTCACAAAGTGGGCTGAGGTTGTGCCTTTGCTTCAACATGATGCGAAGAGTGTGGCAGACGATTTCACTATGATCGGCTGTCGTTGGGGCCCGCCAGAAGTTGTTCACCTGGATAATGGGCCAGAATTCCCGAATGCGATTGTCACTGCCTTGTTTGAGATGTTCGTTATGGAAGTTCAAACTGGGGCTGCTTATCACCCGCATTCACAAGGAGCAGCTGAGCAGTTTACTTGTACGTTGCTCACACTAATTCGGAAGACGCTTGATGAGGCTGCTGATTGGAAGATGGAGCTAGACTTGATGCTCTTTTTCTGTTGGACTTGACCACATGCAGCCGTGGGGCATAGCCTTCCCCGATGCAAGCCATGGTTGGCTGGGAGCCAAGCGATCTCATTCTGGAGTCAGAGACATGTGCTGTGACACAGAGTGCATGGGTGGAAGTTCTCGGCGAAGGAGTGTCCAAGATTCTTGATTTCGTCGAGGAGGAGCTGTTGTCTGCTGAGATCGGCATGCGGGCAGAGCCTGATGTTCAAGCCTATGTAGTTGGTAACGCTGTGTTGCTCTTGCGGCGAAAGCGACGTCAAACGTTGCTAGCTCCGTTTGAGGCCGGTTGGGTCATCCAGGCAGTCATCTCGCCATTGACCGTTGTCATCAGGCACCGGGGTGGACTTCTTGTCGACAAGGTAGCGAATGTCGACATCATCAAGTCAGACCCACATGGATATGCCGACGGAGAAAACGCTGTTGCTCAGCAGGTTGTGGATCCACAAGCTGTGCCACAGCTGGATGTTGTAGATGAGCGAACTGCTGGTTTGCAGCTGCACTTTGATTCTGTTGGGCAAAGCCCGCTTGCTTTGCTGCCTGCACGATGTTTGCGCGATCGCAGTCTGCTGAACAGGCCAACTCATTACCCTGATTAACAGATTAATCACGCTCTTGTTGCTTTACGCTGAATTGCTATTAATTCCCGTTGAATTGCTTCTCTCTGTCAGTCCTGTCTGTCTGTCTGTCTATCTGTCTGTCTGTCTGTCTGTCTGTCTGTCTGTCGGTCAGCTGTGTGCCTGTTTTTCTGTCAGTCTTTCTTTCTCACAACCTCACTCTCTCCGTGTGTGTCTGTCTGTCTGTGTGTCTGTCTGTCTGTCTGTCTGTCTGTCTGTCTGTCTGTCTGTCTGTCTGCCTGCCTGCCTGTCTGTCTCTGTCTGTCTCTTTACCTCTCTCTTTCAATCTCCCTCCCTCTCTTCTGTCTCTCTCTCTCTCACACACAAAATCATAGGCCTGCACACACGCATGCACCCACCTGGCCCCCACACACATGCACACACGTGGGCGCGCACACATAAACACAAACTGCCTTGGAGGCACTTTTTTGCAGAGTGCTAGGTTCCTTTCTTTCCTCTCTCTCTCTCTCTCTTTCTCGTACACACACACCTTCTGCTGCTATTATAACTTTTGCTTACTGATCATGACAACAAAGTCACATGTCACCTTATTTTCTGTCTGGTCCAATCATATTTTGCATCAATTATTGACACACACACACACACACACGCACATGCACACGCACACACATGGACACACGGACGTGTGCACACCCACATTCTCGTCCGCATCAGCTGATTATTGCGTAGCAGTACTACCAATGGCCCACAAGTGCAATGCTAAGCATGCAAGTTAGGTCAATGTAGATACGGAACATGGACAGCTGCTTATGAAGCGAAAGTCTTGACTAGCCATGTGCTTTTGAAAATAACATGTTTTCGTATGAAAAGAAAAAAGTCCATACCATGTCTTGAATTTGAAAAGCTCTTTTCTTTCTTTTTCTTTTCTTTTCTTTTTTTTTTGGTTTTCTTTGTCTTTTTTTGTGGTGCACGGTTGAACTTACAGGGAAGGTTTTCGTAAGCTTAGTGAGCAACGCCCGCAGAAAGAAAAGCCATCAAAAAACAATTGCGTATCATGAAAAACGGCTTTATTGAGTGCACAGATCCGCATAGATCTGGAATGAAGTCTTGTGCAGGCTAAGCGAACAATGCCTGTCATATAGCTATGGCGGGTTAGGTTGAATGGGGTAGTAGTAGCATCCAAGCGCACTTCATGGGGATACAACATACAAGAAAATGTCTTTTTTTCCTAACTGGCAGCAAAGTGAGGAGGAAACATCTCATTTTACTAACTTGCAGGAAAGTTGCCAAAACACTTCCTTTTTCTGCCTGATCGTAATTTTAGTGACATTTGTTTCACTGCTCTGCTTTCTGATAGCCTTTCTTTTTACTCGATAGCCACTGACTTCAAGAAAACAATTTTCCTCACTGCTCTGCTTTCTGATGACCTTTTCTTTCGTTTTCGTTTTTTTTTTACTCAATCGCCACTCCCTTCAGGAAAACACCTCTTCCTCCTCACTTATCTACTTTCTGGTTCTTTGGAGGGTCCCAAAATCAAAGAAACACTTCAAGTTTCCTATAAACTGAGGTATACCTTGAAAATGCCTCCTAGCCTCGGGGAAAACACCCTCCTCGTGAGTTGCTCCTGGACATCTTTCCGTTCGAACAATTGTCCGGACGTCGGGACAAAAGCTTCAACGAACTGACTGATGAAACTTGGCGGAAAATATTGGCACTAGCTGTCGACCCAATCCTCGCCAAACATGCGATGCAGTGAACACACCGCCGTCTCGTTAGCCCACACAGGAGCGTTGGCCCGCGTGTCTGGAGCGGGAATCCTCGCGTCGACGTCGATCTGGCATGGTCACGAACCCTGGCATGGGGCATTACGCGGGCACGTACACAAAAAGTGGTGCACCTACGCAGTGTCCGGTGACCGTGACGGTGTCTATTTGAGTATATTGGCGGTGTGGCCCAAAGTTACCTGATGACGAAGTAAGCAGTAAGGGTGGTAGCTTTCGTTGCCGATCCGCTTATTGAACAGGGGTGGGGTGGGGTTGACTTTGTCTCCTTGGCGAGCAGTCAACTTGTCAACTTAATTTTTGGAACTGATTTGAAATCGAGTAACTAACTAAGTCCAAAATGCCGTTCGCAATCACAGTGAAATTTCAAAGCGCCTTCGTGGCGCACCCGGAAGTTTTGGTATGAGCTGAGTAAACAGTTCGCAACCGTGCTGCCCGGCAATGTTTGAGCATTCGATGTAGCCGCAAGAGATATGCGGGGCCTTTCAATGCCGATGCGTAATCGATCTCGGTCGCCCTTCAGATGAATTTCGTATTAATAATTTTTCCTGTGGTAGCGGTAGAGTAACGGATCCAGCTATCAGCTGGAGTGCGTGCACGGCGTATTGTTGATAGTTGGTAGTTGGCACTCGTATTCCAATCGTGTAGAACCAGCTATCAGCTGGAGTTCATGCTTGCTGAAGTCGATTTAATTAACCGTTGTGTATAGTTTGATTAAAGCTCGCCTTCTAGAAATAAATTGCTTGTTGAGAAGATCAATAAAGTTCAGTTCTACTCTTTCCGTCGAGAGACAGTGGCGTTGTTCGCTCCCTCCTACGTGTGGTGACCAAGAGGAAATCAGCTGGGGGTAGGCCCCCAGTGGTGTTCAAGGCAGTGCCGCGAAATTTTTGAAAGTAATGAATCTGGAGATGTGCAGGGACTCAATTTTTGCACCTTTCAGAAGCAGATTTGGTGCTGTTTTTTTTTTTTTTTTCGTTATTCTGGTATGTGTCAAAAGAAGAAAGGAAATCAAACAAGTAGAAAATTTGGAAGTGAAATCCTGCGGGGGTTTTTCTTCCTTGATGAAAGCTTTTAAAACCTCGTCACGGCTCAGATTAACCCCATATGAGTGTGCAACCAGGCCAGGTAAGAAAGCCGTTCCTGCCCCATGGTGCTTCGGAGGTAAGTTTTCAGACGACGGGGCACAAGAATGCACCACTCGCACCTTGTGGTCGTCACAGGCCAGGTACAAACCAACTTGCAAGAGCTCGGCGATGGAGGGAGAATTATTTTGGCCAAAGCAAGAGAATAGATGTTTAGTTAGAAGGAAAGAGAAAAGAAAATTGAAAACTAAGACCGATCACGAAAAGTATACAAAAATTCTCAGCGTGTGCCCAAGCTGTCAAATCAAACTCTCTGCAAAAGCATTGATCAAGGGCCCTGGAAAAAACAGCACGGCCATGCCTGATGCCTGTCCAAAATTAAATTTCATCTACTACATGTATATGGAACGCAATCTGAAATCGTGGGGTGGCAGAAGTACAATTAAAAGAAAAAAAGCACCCCACGGTCCCAATGCGATCTACGCGCCTGAGAGAGTATGTTTCCAGACCACGAAGCGCGGTTTTCCTAACAGCTAGTATGAAGTAAATTAAAATTTGTCGTTCTCCTTGTCGTTTGCCACCTCGGAACGACAAGCACCAGTACTGGCCCACATTCGGAACTGGTCGAGCGATCGCAGGAGGGTACGCGGCCGTGGCATTGAGGCCCTCACCACAGATCACCATGCCGAACTCGCACTTGCGGGCCGTTTGTACTTAGATGTACATGTACGAGGACGTCATTTACCCCATATCTTAAGTATGGGGAATGACCTCTTCTCTAAATCTAGCTCTTTTCCTAGAACACAAGCCTTTTTCGCTCCAGTTTTCTTCAGTCAAGTAGTTCAAACGTTCAACAGACCAGTTGAATAAACGTATTTGCCTTCCGTTTTCCGTTGCAGTCTATGCGCACGACCGAAAATAGCACACCAAATGGGTGTGCCGCAGTAACTGTCACGCATACACTTCCGTGGTCAATGGAGGTGGGGGGGAAGAACGGCTTATGGCGATGCGTTCTTTCGGCAAAATTGGCCTATTGGGACATCTTTCTCAGCCTTATTACTGTCGTGTTTCATTTATCAGTACCTCTTCCCTCGGCAAGGTTTTGATTCTAAGCCTCTCGCGTGGTGCAGCATGCATTTTTGAAGGTTTTCCTTGAACGTCACCTTCTTGGAAGAAGTTGATGGGCGGCACTCTTCCGGGAATAGCGCTCTCTCTCTGGCGATGGACCAGAAATTCCGAGATGCCTGTTCTGAAGAGAAATGCTTCCCGGATGCAATAAAGGTAAGAAAATGACGGTGGTGGTTTGGCCAATAGGTTGGAGCAAAAAAGCTTGCTCTGCAAGTTCCTACATCGTCTTTCGGTTGTGCATGTATCAAGGAGGCTGTAGAAGAGCACCGAGCCACTCATAGATGTCAGAACGAGATAGAGCTTAGTGTTTGGATAGCGCATAATATAGTTCATTCTGAGCCTTGCTGGCTGTTTATAGCTGTTGTTCTGGTCATTCAATGTACCTTCTTTCAGCCTCGCTCATGATTCCTTCTTTGCATGGTCATTCTTTCGCCGATGAGCAAACACTTTCCAGTTTATTGGGCACACACACACACGCACGAACGCACGCACACAACACACACACACAACAAACACACACACGCATC
>JAOWAR010056228.1:0-12986 GCA_028571005.1 Clathrina lutea
AGGATTTCTTCTTGCGTTTGACCCACAAGCGGAAATGTACGTGACAGGAATGATCTGTGACGCACACACACACACACACACACACACACACACACACACACACACACACACATCAACAATTATCGTCTGTGGAACCACCTACAGTCCCTACAGGCCTGACGGTGGCAATAATCCTATTTGAACTCATAATGCAGTCAACAACTAGGTAAGAGATGTGTATTATTGACTTCTTTCACTGGTGAATATCGGCACTGTTGACCACTTCAGCTGGTCAATAACATTACCAATACTGACCACCTTTTCAGGTATTATTAGCACAGAGGTGTACCTGGGTAAGGTGTCAGGTTGGATTTTCTAGGGAGGTCCGGGGTGTGCCCTCAAAGTTCTTTTCCTTTTAAGGTGGGTAAACCCCTGAAAATTTAATTCTGAGCATTTTAGCAACTCCAGTGAAACAACATTTTAATGTCTATACTTTTGTCCACTTTTTCCGTGAAGTCAGAGCAGTCAGAGAAGAAAAATTTTTATGAATATGTATGTGTTTTATGAGAAACTGATACTTTCGATGTAATATTACAAAAAAAGATTAGAAGTGCAGGCGAGCGTTTATGACTGCAAAAGTAAAGAATGGAATGGCATAAATTTGTGCTGTGTGTGTGCGTGTGTTTGTGTGATATGTGAGTGTCTCTTCAGTGTCCAGATTGGCCAGACTCTAATCGCAATCACTGAATGTGTTGGCCAAAGCCCATTGTGACGCAGGTGGCGGGAAGAAACTTGTCAACAACCTTCCAGGCATCCACTTGATGGTCATAGTGAACATGCATCACATCGAAACTAAGCACTGTCAACCGTATCCGAATACACAAGCCGCCCCCATGCATGGTGTGGGGGGAGTTTGCGCTAGCCTAGCGGCTGTAGGGTTATCGCTGCGCTGCGCTGGGCCCTTGGTGTGGTCGATGCGCCCGTGCTTATTTTTTTTCAGTGCCATCACAGCTGTTGGAGCACCACGGGTTATTGGAAAAGGTGTTGACCCTTCAACTGGCCTTCTGAGTGAAAGGATCATTAGCATTGCCAACATGTGCTTCCTGACAATTACCTTCTTCCCGTGCCAGCACTTTCACCACTTGAAACTCTATTCCAAGGATTCTCCACTGGCCATTTTCTCTGGGTTGTCTCGCATCCGTCATCTTGCTGCACATGCCGAATGGTACTCTGCCAAGCTCACCTTGCTTTCATTCACCAACCATGACATCCAGTGGAATCAGGAAATTAACCTTTTCGAAGATGAATCAGAGATGCCTTTCATGAAATTGGAGCCATTGGTTGGAAACATCAGTTACAAGGACATGCTCGGGTGACTTCTGTGAAAACCTTGCCATATTTTAGTGCAATCCATTTTCATTCCTGGTGTAAGTTTCATTTACGCATAGTGGCGTTCATCTTATGACAACAGACCAACAAGTGAGGAAGGTTTTGGTTCCCAACAAAATTTTTTTGGCTAGATCTTTCAGTCCGGCCATTCTTCATCCCAACATGACAGAGAGCAGAAAAGCTATGCTTAAGTAGGCTGTGACCACATTGAAATAAGGACACTAACTAGTAGATTCCCCTGTGAAGTTTTTTTTTTCACTGTCTATTTTCTTCAACTAAAACTCCTTTGGTGTTTATCTCTGGCTCCGTCTATTTTTCTAAAATATGAAATGAAGAAGTTACTCTTTCAATTTTTGGGACGAGTGGTGCTACCGGACTCGAGGTTTCTGCACCAATTTGTTTAGCAGACTAGACTCGCTTACACCATCCATTGTGCTATCTCACCAACCTTGTAAAGCATGGCTGAATGATGCATCCCCAGCTTGGACTAGCTATCTACACAGGTTTGACGGAAGTTTTTTTCGTCTTTCTTACCATCACAACTTGCGACCCATCGCGGGTGCACTGACTCTTTCCTGCTCCCAAAAGGGGCCATCATGGTCGGTACTGTGCACAGCACATGCCCTATCTAGAATATATTGATTGTCATTTCTTGAGAGGCGGTTTGGGAGAATATTTTTCATCTTCAAAATCACTTATGGGGTTGGTGAGATTGCATGATCGATGTATCATGCAGGTGATTCTAGTGTGCTATGCGGATTAGTGACACAGGTTTGAATCTGCTCGCATAATGACTTCGTCGAAAGTGAAAAACAGTAATTTCTCTTTCTCCCCAATGTTTAATATGGAAGGAAGAAAACACCTTTTTCAAGGTTGCACGTATCACTGTTCTCGTAATTCTGATTATCAGCGGACTTCGGTATGTAGAAGGGCACCACTCCCGCTGAGCAGCAAAGGATTTGTGCACGCCTGCTCAACACATGGCCTCATCTGCTATGGGCGTTGTGCAGTAAGACAATCTCTTTGGCCAGTGATGATGATACTGAGAATAAACTTTGCTTGATGGGTGCTGATAGGTGTGCTGGGTTACGTGACCACAACCAGCGACGGTGTTTCTCACAGAACCTGTCCCGCTGCTTGTGTTTCATGTCAGCACATTTCTGAACGTTGGAGTGACCACTTTCCTCGAAGGCATTCCCCCTTCCATCACCGCGCATCGTGCTACTTTCAAGCTTGTTGCCTGCACTTTTCGCTCACATGAGCACTACACGGCTGCTTTTTGCACAGAGGATTCCTTATGGTCACAGTCTTCCACCTTGGTCTCAACAATACCTAGTTCAAAGTACTGCGTGCCTGATGTGTGGGGAATCACCTGCAACCTCTCTTTTCTCCATGTGTACAACGGGCCAAACAACTGCTGGCTAGACTCGAGAACCTCAGTCTCCCAAAACACCAGTCATTCCAATTAGCATGAATAATATGCGAGACATTTCACCAGAAGTGCCTCGGGTTTCTTCAAGTTGGAAATGATTGAGAACAATGACAGTGAATATTTTTGGAACATGCACGCAACTGGCAAAACATCCTGGATTTTCTTCATCTTTATTAGAATGACTGGTTTGGTGGGAAAGATATATGATAGCAACTCAGTCAGGATCACTGACTAAAGTCATGCTCATTGATTTGATGTTTCGATTGAACTCAGAAAATGGGTTTCTTTCTTTTTTCTGGACCTTCTAGCTAGAATGCGAAATAGGTTATGAACATAGCATTTTGTTGTTCTCTCAGCACACAAGGGCAAGTACATAGATAGTACTTTCGCAGGGCCCGCAAAAGTTAGACAACCCAGTGAAGACTTCCATCGTGCCTGGAGCTGGGAGCAGCCTGTTGATAAATGGGAAGAGGGCGTCTCGGTATAGGCCAAATTAATCTGTTGCAGAATTCTGTTCTCCACTGCAGCATGAAGGTGCGCCATTTCACGGGCCAAAGTAGTATCAATAGCAGAAACTTTTTCTCTTGTGTGCAAAAAGGTGGCAAGATGAGGGCCAGACCTCCTGGTTGAAGGTTGATATTGGATATGGTAAAGAATTTGTCTGCAAGGAGTTTGTCACCAGGCTGGCTCATGCCCAAAAGGCCATACTTGGGCAAAAGTGCATTGTGTGAGATGAACTAGAACCTGGATTTACAGGAAATGGGAAGAATTCATCTGGTAACTCTGCACACAGGACCTTCAATGTGTGTGTGTTTGTGTGCCCCTATTTTGTGAACAGCACATTGCATTCAGGGAAGTGGGTGACAAAGCCTGAATGGCAGACTTGGTACAGTCAACAATGCAGCAGATGGATTTGTACCTCGCTGAGCTCTTGAAGGCTGTTGTAAGATAAATACAGTTTCTGCTGCCATGATGACTAAATAACAAATTGGTCAAGAGCAAGAAAAGCTATCCATTGCTGAAATGTAAGTGCTACATGCAATGCAGAGTTGAGACGGAGCCCACAGGCCAGGTCAATTGCCTGCGGGCTCACTCTTAACCACATCAAACCCATAAAAAACAGCTCATCAGCAGCTGAAAGCTGTTTTTCATAGCCGCATGGCCTGTCGTTCTGGCGGATAACTCTACAAATAATCCCGGCCACAAATACTCCATCAAGCACTTGAAGGTTCCATAAGCTGGCATTACTTCAACCGAACTTCATCAGCGTCCAGTCAGGCGACACCATGGCGCTCCAACTTCTCCTTGGCTTTCAGTTCTTTCTAATTCAAGCTCCATGTTTCTGAGCTTCAAAATGCAGGTTTCCCTGCGAAGAGCACAGCAGGTCTTACAGCTATCCACGCCCACTCGAGCTCGCAGTGTGACGTGCGCAGACACGACCAGCACGACCTGGTCATCAGGAACAACTGCGCCGCTGAGATCGCAGCGTAGAGCATTACCGTCCGTCTGTGAAGGATTGTCGCCGGTTGCAGGTGCCAAAGAAAAGTCTCGACGAGCTCTGTTGAAGAAGAAGACTATTTGAAGCTTCCAAGTCCTTACCTTTTGGACATTGAGGACCAGGTGAAGTTTTCTTCGTCTGCGCTTGCTCTTCATCGAGACCGACAAGGCGTCGGTAATCAGGTGCTTTGCGTACTAATAGGTACGTCTGTTGAAAAAAAATGTAGGTACAGAGACGCTAATTTGGAGTATTTTAACCCTCAAAAGAATCCTAGCTGCACCAACGAGTCGATGAAGGAACGTCATGCTCACCAAGATCAGCCCTACTAATCTGAGCAATCCAAGAACGATGAAGCTCAGGATCGGCCTGGGCAGAAAAATTGATGTGGCAAAAAAGAAGATATTTGTCAAACGGATCTCTTCGATTGCCGCATGGGGAAAGTCCATGGATCATCCAGCTTCGACCAAGTTGTCATCACAGAGTGGAGGTGTCGAAAACGCAACACGCGTGTACCCCAACCACAGACATATCTCTAAAGCAGACGGTGTACTCGTGCGTGGGTGTCTGTCTATCCGGAATAAACCTCGAGACGACGGGGCAAGAGTCGGCCACCGGATCTTGCGCGTGGCGGTCTTCGGCCTCTGTCCCACTGGTCATTCAGCTTTGTCCGGTTTTCGTGCCGGTCGGCGACTCCCCTAAAATTTGGCTCTTTCGTTGACAAAGTCAGTGTCAACCTCAGACCGCCGTGTCTTCAATCTAGATCTGTTAAGGGATAATCAAGATCTTCAGATCTCTTTGTCGAAAACTTCGGGTCTTCGATCCAGACCTCTGCGTCTTCGATATGTGCAGTGACAATTTAGACCTTCGGGCTTCGATCTGTGGGGAGACAAACCAGACATTCGGGTCATCGAACAAGGCCTTCGAGTCTTCGATGTATGCTGCCTCGGGTTTCGCTCTCCGAACACGACATCGTTTCGTGAGCATAGGCTTTTCATCACTGAAGCTGAGCAGGTGGCGCACGGGTAAACGTGGCACTAATGCCAGGACCACCAAGCGTTTTCAGGTTACATAGCGCCATTGTTGATGGTGACCAGTTCTAGTGCAGGGCGATGCCGTGGCAACCCGACCAAACACGCTGGTTTTACCTGAGCTAGACCTCAGCCAGAACTACTACAACACTCGCACAACTGAACTGACCCGTTGAAAGGAGATTGGGACTGCTGAGAATTGACAAAGAAAGAAATTTTCCTACTCTATTCGCAAGCCCAGTTTCGACCTCCACAGGGAGGAGGACGAGAACTCTAAAGAAGGGCCGCAAGTGTACCCAAAAAGAGAGATAGCACATGCTCGAATTGCAGGCAATGTTTGTTTCGTTTACAGAATAATGGGTTGTCTAGATGCCTCCACGACCGGCTAACTCAAGTAAGACCGACCTACTGACACCCAAGCAAGGGAAGAGCTTGGCCCTTTCAGCCCCTCCGCTCTACACCCGATCAGAACTCAATAGATTTGACAATTAACGTTGGGGAACAAGATCGAGCTGCCCTTGCACGACATCATTGAACAAAAGACAATGGGGTTTGAATCTAAAGCGAAGAAAATTCACAGAAAAGGGAAACGCAACGCAATAGCGATTGTGAGAAAGGGATCTGATGAGAAGAAAAGCTTCATTAGTTATTACACAAAGAAATGCAACCCTTCTTGGAAAGTTTTGCGTGGGTATGGTAGAATTTCAGCCAAACTACAAAAAGCCCTCCACACAAGCATTATCATTATGATCTATCAGTTTTATTGTTTGTCGACAGTTGAATTGAGGATAGTGTTGTTGCCATGTCCACCTGCAAAGAATCCCAACAAAAAAGGTCAGATATCCGGGACAGGAAAAAGTGAACGACCCGTGCACATTTCTAGGGGAAGATGTAATCCGACACCATCACCATGACAAAAGCTTATCTTCTTTATCATTAAATAACCGCAAGACTTTGCAGAGGTATGGACGTTTGTTTACATCGTGATCGCGATCGAGCACTGAAGAGTGGCAATTCCGCCTGATGACGTTGAAACCCTAGCTAATCATAAAGTGTTGAGCAGTGTCTATTCTAGGATGTTCGTCAACCGGTTCGCCTCGGACCCAGTCACAGACTTTTAACCGGTTTACTGCTAGCCCAATCATGCAACCAGCTCACCCAAAATCGACTAGTGGTTAAGATAAAATAATACGTTTAGCGGGAGACAATCTATCCTACCGTGTTGCGAACCCCAATGAATCACTGCGTCGACAATTACTGCAACGATGACGGCTACTTCCCCCGCCAGCCAGAGGACTCCGATACACATTGTTATCCAGAAGCAAGTATCCGGTCCTGTCTCGGCCCTTTCCGGAGAGGGTGGAGACCTTTGACATTGAAGTAAGGGCCTGATTGAATCGCTATCGACCGTTTCCGGAGAGGATGGAGAGCTTTGCCGGGAGGCCATGGCCGGCAATGAATCTATGCTAGCGCTCGACTCAGTTGACTCTTCCACATATTTGCCATCGGCTGGGCAATTGTCGTCCGGCCCGCGGTGCATCGCTCCACCGACGTGAACTTCCAGTTACCTGCGTAAAATAGGAATGGACTGCACACAAGGTGAAGTGCAAAGAAAGATTAAAGCCAATTCTACGTTCACCTAACCTCAAGACCATCACCAACTATACGTAACACTACGTTCACCTAACCTTTTCACCATCAGCAGCTATACGTAACACGTCAACAGAAGGCGAAATGGTACACTTACTTTTTTAAGCCCAGCTTTTCAGTTGACACAAATAGTAAGGGTAGTTAACCTGGGCGAGCAGAGTACAGCGCACGACACCGAGAAAATAAAGCCGTTCAAATCCCTCATCAATCCAGCCTGTGGACTATAGCCAGCACTCTCGTCTCACGGCGATGCTTTCAGTGTTGTTTCCTGTAGCGCATGATCAATTTGCGGCACGGAGTGTGAAATTGACAGACAATAGGCCGATAAATTATGGAAAAAACCGGTGAGCGATTACGGCTATCAGGGCTGACAAAAGGTGGGTTGCCGCGTGGTTTTGACGCTTGCTGCGGGCTTGCCAGCCGACGGCACCGCTGTGTTGCATGGTGAGAGTAAACATCCCCGGAACACTTGTATACCAGCCTACCCTCAGGGCTTTCCAAAATTTGAGGGCATTAAACAATTTTGGTCTTTTCCGGTCGGGGGTATTCTCCCGAGGCCTTGTATTCGGCAAGAGCTCTGAGTCTTCCACGGACACCCCAACAATCTTCCTTGGTAGTTGGCGTCCTTCGGCCTGATGCTTCCAGACGCGAAAAGCGAAATCGGTGCGCCACCAACAAGAAAACGATCGCCAAATTAAGGACGGGAACAAGGGAAATATCCCTCCAAAAGACGAATTCATCCTCGCTACTTCCTCTAAAAGACCGGTCACATGTCTTCAGCAGTTCGGTGGACTTCGTCTTCAATCCACACCTGCAGTTTGGCAGACTTCGCTCGTGAGGCAAAATGTAAAAAGGTAACAACCAAGCACACTCACGGGCAATTACTTCTCGGAATCGCCATGATCGCTGAACCGTTCGCTCCAGAGCCGGTGGTGGGTGAGTAGATAACCACACGTGCAATGGACCATTCTCATAAGCGGACATACTCCCATAGAATCCTGAATTTCTCCCATCGAATCCTGAATTTTACTATGCGAAATAGCTCTTCAGCGGAAGAAGCTAACAGTTTTATTCTTTCGTCATAAGAAAGGACGAATCCGCTCTAAAGGATACCGAAGTTTAAGTGCCATTGCTCGACATGGAATACCGACAAATGCGACTTTTCCGTCGAATACCCTGAAACACGTAGGTAAGCCGACAAACCACACATACAAAAGGGTGCCCAGAGGATCGCGGTGTCTCCGCCTGACACTTCGATGTACCTTTGTCCAGGCACTACCGTGCACCTGGAAAGTCAAGTATGAACCTGTCTGCATTGTGGTGTTCACCTGACGTTAATTTCAGCAAGTTGTGAGACCATGCGTGACGGTAGTTTCCAAGGTAACACCTGCTCATTTCACCTACACAACTGATACCTGTATTTCTCGCCTCTATCAAGCCAGTTTCATCAATCATTCCACTAGTTACAGAGGAACTCTTTTCACGTCGACGGGCTTACGGTGATCGGGCTCCAGGGACCGCTGTTGCATGAGTTTAGATCTGCCTGATCAACGCAGTCCGGCAATGAGGCTAATCAAAAGAGCGATATTAACCCCGCCCAGAAACTGAGGTGGCAGCTGTTTGCCCAAGGAGAGCGTGAAAAATCCCGTGCAGTTGGCACCGATTTGCGCCCGACTTCCTCAGGGAATTGCTCTCATAGAGAGAAAGGTGCCACTCACCAAAAAAAAAGTTGTTTTTGTGCATTAATTGAATCCAGAACGGTGAACTGCATATCCAGTGGTTTGGCATGTTTAGTTAGTGAACATCCTCTCTGTTCAGTTGATATTTCGCGCCTATATGGCCATGCGAAAGAAAATTTGCGCGAGACGCCGCTCTCGCTAAGTCCAGGAAATTAGCGCGAGGCGACGATCGCGCTTGGCCGAAGTTGTCGCTGCACGGGCCGAAGTGAAGATTCCATATGCATGGTTCAAAGTTAGTACTTCCGGAGGCTAGCTGAGCGTTGCCATAGCGACATTCGAGAGGCGTATTGTCCGCCGACACTGCGATGACGCCACACCACAGAAAAGCAATCCGATTTTCTAAAACTGCAGATCATCTACCACCACGAAATGGTACCCCCGGTTGATTTTCCAAACCGCGGAGATCTATAATAAATCTTTCTATGGCTGCTTCACTGTGGGTCATCTGGACTCCACTGATGCATCGATCGATTAGGGGCAATACCCCGAAACGGTACCGTCTGCAGTTGTGAAAAGCTTCTTGGCTTAATTTTCCTTCAGTCTTTGAACTGCTTGGCTGCCTTGTTGAGCACTCTACCAAGGTGCACCATGCTGCTGCATTTGGGCAAAGCTCACCCGTTTTTACGAGTTCGAGCACTCTTGGCATGGTGTCAGGCAGTGTTGCGTCAACCTGGCTGGGCAGTCATATCTTTCTATGGCTGCTTCACTGTTGGCCATCTGGACTCTTCACTGTTGGCCATCTGGACTGCACTGATGAGGGGCAATACCCCGAAACGGTACCGTCCGCAGTTATATATAGGTAGTCTAAGATTTTATATAGTGAATCGTTTTCCAGTCCTCAGTCGCCCATTCCAAGGTACTTGTGATGGGTCAGCTCAACATTTTAGCGGGCTCTCACTGATCCTACCTCTTAATCCATCATGTCGGCCTAGGTACACTAGGTTATATAGTTATTTCCAGTGGTGCTAAGAAAATGGCGGGACATCTTAACGAAGCCGGAGGCAGGACGAGCTGAAAGAAAAGCTCTCGGGGTAGAGCAAGATAGACTGTTCTCTTAGAGAGTGATCATCAGTCAAGCAGCTCATGCAGTTCTCGGTTGGCAAGGACGTTTACCATGTATGCCGGGACGCTATGGGGAAAGAGACAGCTTTTCTAGGCCGAGATATTTTCGGCCAGTCGCCTTTTTCGCTCTTCATTTATATGCCATTTCGCGGGCGTTGCGCACGGGAGGGATCGAGGCAGCACCAATTACAACAATTCGTCAAGACGGCGGGAAATTGCAAAGAGAAAGAAGGATGCGATTGACGCTCCAGCAGATCACGATCCTCCAATGTCAGCTCCTGAGCCGGAAAGGAAGTCCGCTGAAGAGATGGAGAAAGCCAAGCTCTTGTCGTCTATTGCAGGCCTAGGTCAGTGACGAGAGAGAGGTGACCAAACCGAAATTAATTATTATAAATCCTGGATTTGTGTTTTTCTCTGCTCATTCTCATCAGCACTCGCCATTTTCGACCCCATACTAGTATCTTGGCAACTTGACAATTCTTCTGCGGCAAGTGCTATACTGCCAGAAGGCCATATCTGATTTCACAAAGGTGTGTGGCAGCAGCCAGGCATCTCATTATGGTCTGTGTGAGAGCTGTAGATTTATAGCTGGTTGGAAGGTTGCCATAAACCGATGTGTGACAACACTATTTCACAGAATACCAGTACGCTTCTTCTTCACCCAGAAGAGAATGAACAGTAACTGAACACACATTTTTTTGCAGAGAACAGCTGTGTTTGTTCTGACATGCCAGGGTACACGCGCATGTGTGGTCACTTGCTGATGGGTTAAGACAATCTTGTCTTCATTCATCACCTCCTAGGAAGCACACATATGTATCGCTGAAGAATCACAACCTCAACAAAATCAAGTTGGTGGGGTGTGCATGCAACATTTCGTGGAGATGGTAGAAATATCGTTCACTGGAATGCATCTGTTTCAATGCTATGCATCAAATCAGTGGATTACGAAAGAGGTCGTCCATCAGCATCGATAACAAATCCTTCCCCAATTTTGCTGGCCATTCCAACAACCTGGAATTAAATGTCAATGCAGATTTCTGTTGTTCTTTAGATCATTCATTTTGGGCAATTCCCTCAAAGAAACTGCCACTCCGGCCCCAGCTCTTGACCCGAATGAACCAAAAATGTTTCTTTCTGACTAGGGATCCTTGCACTTGCCAGGAA
This sequence comes from Clathrina lutea, assembly GCA_028571005.1. Lineage (NCBI taxonomy): Eukaryota > Metazoa > Porifera > Calcarea > Clathrinida > Clathrinidae > Clathrina > Clathrina lutea. Next base: position 10,945 of record JAOWAR010056228.1, read on the forward strand.
ACCTTCTCACCCGGCTCCCTGAAATATGGAGCTTGTCCTTTCCTGGAGATAGTTTCTGACTGTTTTGCCACAAGGGAGCACAGCTTCTTGTGAAGCAATGCTTGGCAAACTTGCTATATGTTGATGCACCAAAGCTGATGTACAGTATCATACGATATTCCTAATCGAAATGCACGGCTTTAAACAATTTGTGCATCACTCTACGGATAGTCAAACCCCCACCGCTAGGGAACCAATTCTGGAGTACACAGTGTCTCAGCCATGGCACGCGCCATCCCCCGGAAATAACTGTACTTTAACTGTGTCCATTCATGTGTGTGTGTTTGAGCGACACTCAAACAGAATTTCGGTCAATCGTTTATCCCTCGTTCTTTGCAAGTACATTCATCTAGTCTAGCGTGGGCTTTGACACCGTATGATTTAGCTGCCGGCGTACTAGTTTGGTGTTCATCTGTTCACCGAGTTTTCTCTTTGTGTGCTGCATGGGTATACCTGGCACTCGCTTTTTTTTCTTTTCTTAAATTTACTTGCGTCACCATCTGGTTCTCCCACAGTCCTGCATGCAATTTTCACTGGATGCATGATGTTTTCGAGTAACGAATTGTCGGGAGTGAACTGGAAGCTTAAGGTTTGTCACTGTGCCTCACATGACAGGCTGAAAACTGTGTGTGTGTTTGTTGTGTGTGGTGTTAGGGTACACTTCAGAAAGCATTGTTGGAGAAGAGCAGTTTTAGACAATATTCCCGCAATGTTGATCCTTATCAGCTGTTAGCCGTCGCACAAATATTTGCCTTGGTAACTTTTCAACAAGTCGATCTATCGTCTAGAAGAGGGCAAGTTGGTGAGCAAACCATCAGAGCAGCTTGTATAGCCCCAAACGCGACACTTTTGCCCCAGCGGAAAGGGATCCACATGCAGGAAAGTCACCAGACACACACAAAAGGAACGTCCAGAACTCATGTCACTGCTGTGACCTGTTGTGATCATCTCCATCAATAAGTGCCACAAACGGTCACGTCGAAGTTTGTGGAGTCATTTAGGCTTATAGACCTATCCCAGTCATGCAGTAAATCATGTTGAGAGCACATCATTGAAAAAATAAAAGATTTCTCATCTTCATGTTGATCGCCCGATAACATTCATATTCGGTGTGGCTTCGGAAAGAGAATTTGACTGCTCAACATCTACGATACCTAGGCGATGACAAGCAGGAAAGGATGAGAAAAAAAGTTGAGCTCAGTGTGAGTCACCTTATCAAACTGGCCACTCGCTGAGCGATTCAAGTAATGTCAGGAAAAACTTATAATATATAATTAATATTATGCTAATGATCGTGTGGCATATGATATCCCCTATGCTAATGATCGTGCAACATGTGATACCTATGCAATAGAAAAGCACATCATACATTCAACGGGAAAAGGATGTTCTGCAGTCAGTGCTGGGGTGAACAAATGGCAGCATTGCCACTAACGTCACTAAATGATGGACGAGCTTGAGACTCATCACCCTGGGTGTACACTATGCACCACCGGCCGCCATTGATCCCTCAAGCACACACCCGCCTCTCGATGATACCGATTCTTGCGTAGGCCATTTGGCCTTCGACTGCCGCAGTAGATATTTTACTTCCACGTAATGCTCCCAATGCCATGACCAAGATGCTAACCCTTGGGCGCACCAGTTATGATCCGATGTTGTGAAGGTGAGATGGCGCGAACTCAACTCACTGATGAGCCAATGTTGCGCGTCCGGATCAACACCGCAGCTCACCAACTTCGATAGTGAAAGCGTGCAAGCGATGAATGGTGCGATTTTCTGCAAGACGCGGTTAACGCGGTTGATGATAAGCGGGCCGTGGGAAGATTTGGACAGCTATGGCGGCATTTATTGACGGCAGAATGCTGGATAGCAACTTAGCAAGCCAGGATTTTTCCCAATGGGCTTCACAAAAGAGGAAAGACACGAAAAAGCAGCGGCCAAAATGACGACATCCCAAACTTTTGGTGAGTCAGAGAGTCTGAGATGAGGCACAATGCCCC
>JAOWAR010056339.1:0-12981 GCA_028571005.1 Clathrina lutea
CTAGGCCTCCCCACCTTGCGTTTCAAAGGAGCTGCATCTGCAGGGGTTGTTGGTCTGATGAGGTCCTCAGGTATATGCTGTGACAGCCGTCATGCCATGCAACCGTCCTTGAACGTGCTTACGCGCTCATACAAATCCCCGTTGTTGGGCCACGGTGACACGCGATTGGCCGGCTAGACCGACACCTCAGGCAAGCTAGCGCTCGGCTACGAACGGCAAAATGAAAAAGGCAAGAGCAATGAGCTGCACGGACTGCATATCTAGGTGTTGCATGCACGAAACAACTTGAAAAGGATACTTAAGACAAGTTAAGAGGCAGAATTGTGCCTTTCATGCTTAGAATATTGTAGATCGATGCACATGTACATGCACATCAGGAGATGTGTCAGCGAATTTGATCGAAATCTATTGCGCGCAATCTCTGTGACCCCAGTCGTTTCCGTCAAAAACTCTGGGAGTGAAGGTGACTGCAGTGAAGTTGAAGGAGTGGTTTTTTTTTTAGTTTATTCTTTTTTGGCAAGCGAAAGCAGCTAGGAATGAAAGAATGTTGCAGTGCCAGCAGTGCCAGGCGGGCCGTTCGATCGGCACGTGTGCGGTATGGCCGGAAAGATCTCTTGGTTGCCTAGCACCTGCTTTCAACATGTTAAACGGATGGGGCAAAAAAAGCTGCATGTGCGAGCCATCGAAACATGGGGGGGGGGGGGGGCATTCCTTGAAGGCCCTGAGGGACCGGAGCAAAGCCGGCAGGCCCTTCGGCCGCCACATTACTTGTGTACTCGTGATTTTCAGCAGCTTCCCCAATCGGAAGCGACTGCATACTTCGTTCATCTGGGGGACTGGGCTGTAAAAGCGCCAGTCATTACACAGTTCTAACCTCCTTCCCTACCGTCCCAGCACCCTAAAACAGGACGCCAAAGCGGTGTCAACTGCAGCTCAATTCTCGCGCGTCTCGGAAACAACGTGACACCAAAGCGCTGTTAGCAGGACGCCAAAGCGGCGTTAAGAACCTAAGACAAAACCGTGATGATCAGCGGTCTATTTTACTACGCGTGCCATGCGAATAGCCCTTGAATACCCCGATAAACCCGAATACCTTTAGGTCGAGTTGTTAAAACCACAAGAATAAACAAAAACGCCTCTCCCCTTAAGCCCGTCCAGATTGTCTCGAAAAAATTCCATTCCTTTTTCGATAAAATGGTCTGAGTACTTCCTACACTTGCCCTTTCTTCCAAGAGTTGCTTGAGTGAGCATCAGCAGGGAACGTTTTAAAGTGGCGTGCTTGCTGGGTGCCTGCTGAAGACAATGCCCGTGCAGAAGCTCGTCGCAAACTCGCTAATTGGATTGTCAAAAACTGTCCAATTCGGAAAAGACTTCGCAAACCAAGTCGATCTTGGGCAACGCCGCCAAGACGTGAAATGCTGTGGTCGTTCCATAGCATTTGTTTCGATGATCATGTGGACTTTGTCCGTTCTCATTGACTTTGGCACTGACTGGGCAAACGCAGCAGTGTTTTTCAAATAGCATTATTCCGATGCTGTCTTGTACCGCTGTGAACCGGACGATTCAAGCAAGGCTAGTTCAAGATAGGACAGGCCACAGCCAACAAACCCGACTAAGCCGATTGGAGATGATGTCCGCTTTTTTTTTTCGATCTTGCTCTTGGCTTTCACTTTATCTGGTACTGTACTGACAGTCTGCCGACTGTCTCTAGAGTGGAGGTATATGTATAAGGCAGAGAGAAGATCGGCCGACGGGTTTCGAGTGAATATTCTCAATGACGAAGAAACGGGAGATGTGCCGCAGAGTGACGACTGCACAGGGTGCGACTGTTTGAAGAATCGCACGTTGACGACTTCCGACTCCATTTTCGGGAAGAACGTGCTTCTCGCTTATCTTGGACGAGCTGAGCATCTTAGCACAAGATGGCCCTCTGACGATACTCAACAGTGCTATCATTATTCGTACCTGCCAAGAGGAAACCTTCACAGCACTGAAAGTGGTTCAGGTTCTCACCGCTGCTGCAACGTTTTGTTCATCGCTTCTCATCGCCTGGAACTTCTCTCTGCATTTCGCATGCAGCGTGACGATCTGTGGCAGCAAGCCACTGCTAGCCAAAGAGAGCGTCGTCGGCCCGAACAGGTGGAGCTACAAAAAGAAAGCTTTGGTTTACCCGCTCATCTTTCTCTTTGTTTCCTTCTGTTTCGCATTTGCATTTTTTATTATTACGTTTTTGGTTGGCATAGGCGTTATCCTCGCCATTTTCGGAGCCCCGTGTGTAATTATTTTGGTGATTTGTTGGTTGTGTGCGGATTTGAAATCAGCCTCTGAGAATGGATTCTGCATGACCTTTCTCTGTCTCAAGAGCATCCTCAAAAATCCATGCCAGATAATTCGCTTTTTTATTCTTTTAATAGCTTGGTTAGTTCTTGCCTTCAATCTTTTCATTTTTCTTTACCAGATGGAAGTAGTCAAGTTCAACAATCCTACGTATGGGTTCCGTGACTAAGCGAATCGCTGCATCTTGCAGCCGGGCCGGTACTGCTACATGACCATGAGCAGAGAACTTGTCACAAAATCCCATTTTTTTCTAGAAGCATTGCTTTACTCTTCATTTTAATGTCTCGCTGAGTGTGCGGAAATTCCTTTTGACAAAGGATTCGATGTGGAAATAGGCTGTGTGTTGTACAGGGTCTTGTAAATGAATTAAAATCAGTGTGGGTTAGAAGTCGGCACATGTATAGGCATGTGTTGTCCTAACTTACTAATGATCCACAACAAACTTTCCTTGTCTATATGTTCTTCCTTATGCCACATGCGCATAATGTATGATCTTATAAGACTTCTTGTCACTCTTTGTGTCATTTTCGAGACTATTACATAAACATGGCGTGCACATGTCATGATCTACAATTTCATCACATTTGCATATTTACAAGTCATTATAATATAATTCCATTTAAAGTTATAGATATAATTATATAAATTAAGCTTTATTTTCATACACAATAAACTTTGGTTTCCATCACTTGATAGAAATCATGTTGGGTATCATATGGTGTGTAGTACGTAAAAGGGATGTTCGTATTGGTATAACATGGATAAGTCATAAGGTTTCTTTATATCTTTTCTCTCATACTTTTCACCAAATATTTTTCATCATATACATGGAGTTTCCATCATATATGAGAAGTAGTATATCCTTTACGGCACATATCCTACGGAGCATCTAGTATATTCCATCTAATGGCACACAGTGTTTAAAGTTTATTCTCTCACATGGCGCACAGTGTTTAAAGAATATAGCCTATATCACATGGCTCCATCTTATGGTAAACAGTATATAAGGAGGGTTTATTAAAAAAACACTTCTTTGAAGTGGTCTAGAATCCCCCTATGCCACTAACATCGATATTCATACCTTCTTCGAACACAGGAGATGCCTGGTACCATTTGTTCTAGTTTTGGGACGCTCACACTCCGAGACAACACTCACTCAGACTGCGGCCACGATCAGGGAGATCTTTGCTGTCTTGACGTGTGGTTCTGGAGGGAGGGTGAGCAAGCACAGTTAAAGCTTGAGAACTGTCACCCTACGCAGCACGGAAACAATCAGCTGTGGACCTTGCCAGATTCCGGAGGCCTCGTCAAAGTCCAACTTGATGAGCACTGCCTGACGACGTCACCAGACAATAAAACTGTGGTTGCAGACTCCTGCTCTCCGGAGAACAAAGTGACCCAGCAATGGAAGTAAACACGTAAACGATTATCGCTTTTGTCAAGTCTAGATGCGACAAACATTTTGGCAAAACGTTCAGGTCAAAACTAGGGATCCCTTGCCGAAGTGATTGCTGGAAGCAAACAGCATTTTGACTGTGAAAAGATTTGTGACAGACTAACGTGTGTAGCTCCTCCGAAGAGGTCCACTCTCATTGATCTAGTCTTAGCTGTGATTCGCATGTCCTGTATAACACCACTGCTAGGAAATGTTCCACTTTACACCTCTGCATGTTTCAAGAAAGAACCAAGATCGTTGGAAATCATTGGTGATGTGGAATGTTCATAAAAGTACAAGGCTTCTCCGAGGCGCTGGAATATGTCCTTGTTGCCGCATGAATGATGAAGAGGGCCCCGTTGCTCCTGGTTGTCTTCTGTGCTTACAGATGGAGTGCAGATGCTGGTCAGCTGATCAACATTGGCACATCACTGTGCCTTTCAGCCAACATTGCTTCTGGTGAATCGGTGCATGTCAATGATGACCCATTCCTTTCTCGGTGTGATGACTCCGACTACCGCCAACAGTGGTCATGGAACCAGGGAGGCAAGCCGCCTCACACATCGTCTACTGGTGAGACCTCTGGCAATTTATGGACTTTAACAGAACCGAAAAAGCCTAATGAATCAGATAAGACGGAAAAATGATGATTGTTTGCCGCATTGGAAATGGACAACTCTCATTGCCAAGCATTTGTTGAGAAAAGACTTTCCTTGGGGCTCCATGACAGGCAAAAGCCCATCATTTCAGGCGGCATGCATCTCTCATTCAGACTTCAACATGAGTTTTTCTTCACGTTGAAGGTTTAGAGCCGAATGCGATAGTGGAGAGGTGAACAAATGTCCAGTAAACTTACACAAGAAATCAGATCCAACAAACGCAAATTGTAAAATGTTAAAAACATGGTGTGAGCTGCAGATTGATATGAACAGTTCTGGTAAAGATGTTTAATCTTCAAGTGCTTACAACCAAAGGAACATTTGGCAATGATGTGGGTTGTAGGAGCCACGTTTCTCGTTACTGTGTCCTCTTCTGCCTTCTGTTTTGGTCTACAGGTCTTTCCTTCTCCTCGACTAAGGGTGAAATGATCTTCGGATTTGGTGAGCATCGGGACAACCACCTCAACCGGAAGGGTTTGTCCTTTGACATGGAGCAATGTCTGGAGTATGGCCACAGTCATGGTGGAGAAGTGTGCCTTCCATTCATCCTTGGGCGCCTTGAGTCAGCCAAACCCAGTCCGCTGGATTATGGCTTTCTTTGGAATATGCCAGGCTACGGGTCTGTGGCATTTAACGATAACTCCACAACATGGACTGCGGTTGAGGCGCAGCAGGTAGATTACTTTGTAACAGTGCAGGCAGAAAGCTCCACCGGACCCCAGGCTAACGCAGATATACTCTCACACTATGTTGACGCTACGGGCCATGCTCGGATGCTGCCAGAATGGGCCGCTGGGTACTGGCACAGCCGCAATAGGTAAACCATGAAGACGGGTATGAATCTGTAGATGAGATGATAACATTTGAAAGGATGAACACTTCTTTTTGCTCTGACACATCACTGATCAGTGTGATGAAAAAAGCTATATTTTCTCCACCTTTGCTTTCCTTGAAACTTTACTGGGACGTCACTAGAAAGGTTCATCCATGCATGGTTTAGCCGTCGGGCACATGTTCAAAGTCCAAGTGGCCTGGGTCCAAGAAACTGACAGCAGGGACGTTCTCTGGGCTCTTGTAGGGTCAGGCGTGAGTTAGACACACACTTTGCATGCGGCTTGCTTCAGTCATGTGCATCCTATCGCCTGATGTCAAAAATCATTGCATCTGTCGGCTTCTTCCTGTGTTACTGTCCTGAAACTTGACTTCTTCTTGCGACTAATGATCATTTGGAGATTGGTATTGCTAATTTGTCGTCGATGTCAGGCAAATAGCCGTAATTATCTCCAAAAGTTTGCTTCGTTATGGACAAGGACGGCAACATTCACTTGCTGAATGAGGTAGTTTTCACAATTGCCTGTTAAGTTTGACAGCCCTATCTGGGCTGTGTTTGTGTTGCAATGATATAACTCACACGCATTTGTATTATCTTATTTCACCAGGTACTCATCCCAAGACCAGCTTGTTTCAACAGCACAAGAGTTTCACAATCGCTCAATTCCTGTAGACATTATAGTCATCGACTATCACCATTGGGTTCACATGGGTGATTGGTCGTTCGATCCGAAGAGCTGGCCGTCACCGCAGCAAATGGCTGACACAATCAGCAAGCTTGGAATGCGCATCATGGTATCGGTTTGGCCGTTCAGTGCCGTGGGTAGCAGCAGCTTTCCAACTATCAATGCTAGTAATTTTGGTGTGGACAATGGGCTGTCGGGTCAAGGAGTTTCCTGGCCAGATCCTAATTGTGGAGGAGAGTGCTTTTTGTACGATGCCACCCAGCAAAATGCAAGGGAGTATGTCTGGAGCAGGATCAAAGAGGTATGATAATACTGTAAATCGACGAAAAATCGTCAGAGAAACGGATTTTATACTTCTTTCTCATTGGCATGGGATAAATTATTTAATATACAGGGCGTTACCGATGATTGTCTGTATCTGTACCTGTCAGCTTTACAACTTGTATCCTGAAAAAGTTAAGAAAATCTTTCCCCTCAATACGTTTCATTGGTATACTTTGTGTCTAAGTGTACATGTTCCTTGCCTAATGCTTCGGATTTACATAGCTCACACAGTGAAGTTAAGAAATGGTTCTTGCAGTAGAAAAAAATATGTTGATTTGGTAGTCTGGAAACAGATTGAGGGGATCCTTTTGTCAAAGCAGCAGAGAAATCGGCCTACTCCTCACCAAGGGCTTGCTTGGTGAACTACTACTGGCCGGGTATCTTAGAGCCTTGGAAAGATGAAAGGAGGAGGGTTGATCTTGTAGATCTCACTCTCATTTCGAAGTATTCATCAACAAGGAAGCTATGTTGGTAACTGACACGTAGAGTGAGGAAAAGGTTTGGTTAGGAAAATGACGTTTCGGTGCACTGCACCATTATCAGCCTAGACAAGAGGATCTACTCGGTACCAGCATGTCCTACCGACTAGATCCTCTTGTCTAGAATGATGATGGCGCAGTGCACCGAAACACCTCGTTCTTGACCAAACTTTTCTTCACTCTACGTGTGAGTTACCAACATTGCTTCTCTGTTGACTAATACGCCGAAAGATTTGCCACATGTGAAATTTGCTTTTACAAATTTGAACAAAACATTATTATACTCTGTTTTTGCCTTCCGTCGTTCGTTTTTTTGTTTTTGTTTCATGAAGGGATATCTCAAGTACAATATCACAATCTTCTGGCTGGATGCATCTGAGCCTGAAACAATCGGTCCGACACCTGCAAATGCTCATTACAGCGTGGGCTCTGCGGAGGCTGTCGGAATGACCTTCCCATTTTACCATGCACAAACCTTCCATGACGGCCTCCTTCACGAGGGCCAAGATGACATCATCATGCTTCTGCGATCTGCCTGGGCTGGCATGCAGCGTTGGGGTGGTGCCCTGTGGAGTGGAGACACAAGATCGGATTTTGATACTTTGGAGGTATGTCGCTTGAACTGAACTTCACCTCCAACAGATGGAGGAAAGATCTTACCGACTTTTTTTCCAGGCGAATAAACAACAATTTCATTAGGCTGTGATGCACTGAAATATACTTTATCTTGGAAGAGCTCTTCATACATTATTGTTGTTCACTTTGGAACTCAAGTGGTCAGACTTTGAAGTTTTCACAACTTACTTGCATTCAATTTCTAATCGTCTCCTGCAGAGCTCAGTAAAGACAGGTCTTGGCCTCCAATTGTCTGGAATAGCTTGGTGGACCACAGATATTGGCGGCTATGCAGGGGGAAACCCAAGCGACACCACCTTCCGTGAGCTGATCGTCCGCTGGTTTCAATTCGGTGCAACGTGCCCGCTATTCCGCCAGCATGGAGCACGCCCCACCGAGCCCTGGTTGCTTGGCAATCAAAGTTATGATATCATTGTTGACATCATCAAGATGAGAGCTTCTTGGCGAAACTATGTTTTGGGCGCCATGATTATGGTAAACAAGACAGGCCTGCCCGTCAACAGGCCGCTTTGGTTTGACTTCCCAGAAGATGAGAACTGCACAGCAATTGACGACCAGTACATGTTCGGGCCACAGATGATGGTTGCACCAGTTTACACCTACCAAGCCCGCAACCGCTCCGTGTACTTTCCATCCGGCCATACTTGGACCCATTACTTCACGAACAAGACATACGGGGGTGGCCAGGCGGTTGTTGTTGATGCTCCTCTGGACAACTTTCCTCTTTTCACAATGTCTAAGAGTGCATGGGGAGGAGATTTGGTCATACCACCATACAGCAAAGTTCATCGCATGGCTGCATGAAGCATTGCTGTTTTCAATTTCTTTTGAGAAATCCTCACCATTCACTCCAAGTAGCTCTTCTGCTTACTTCCTTTCACGGTTCATTCAACGATAGAGCTTTCAGCTTTGTTTTACCTTAATCCAAATATTTTAGCTCATTAGAGGCTAGCTGTGAGAGAGTGACGGCCTGAAAGATTATCTGTATGACAACTTTTGAATCGCCTTGTGATCCCTTACGGGGGAAAATTGCTGTTTGATGAAATCACCTTTGCTTTAGCGCCTCCTTCTTTTTCGATGGTTGTGGGCGCTGGTCTTGGTTGGAATCTACGTGTATTTCAAACCTTCCCATTCCGACAAGTAAAATTAATACTAGAATTTACCTTTGCCACCGAGATCCCACCAGAGGCTGAGAGATTGAGGGGCAATCAGCTGCAACGCCGCGCGACCGGTCCCAACCTGAGCCTCAGCGACACTCAATTATACGACCGAAAAAGTCTACAAAAATCATTGATTACCATAAAATGAACATTGATTAGCACGACAGTGCATTTGTAATGGTGGTGTTCCGTGCGAAAACACCCGCTTCTCTTCACTCACGCCCAGCAATATTTGGCTCTCCGGGAAGGATTAATGAAACTTGATTTTGAAATGAATTGAATAATTATTGAGCAAACAATAGCAGATAAGGAAATAAAAGCACTAGTGTTGATGATTTCCCTTGTTGACGAGTGCAAGTGAGAGTGAGAAAGACCTAGATTCAGCAGACGCAAACAAGTCTCGTATAAAACAATTATCACGATTTTGAACAAGAAAACGATATAGAAATTGGTATAGTGTTTCACAGAGCAATTATGTAACAGCAGACATTGTAGATGCTGAATAAAGAATCATTGAATTGCGTACCGGGTTGATGGAGAGAAATCGGATCGGAGGGAGGCTGTGTTGCAACGATGGGGGTCCTTATCCTAGAAGTAACTACCACAGCTAGATGCACTTCTCGAAGTCCCCAGGAAATGTTGATCAAGATGGCCCTCAAGGGAAGCTGTCTCCACTTCAGGTTTCCTTACTGTCATTAAGAGAAAGGCGAAGTGGCTAATGACTGTCAAGGCCCCTTTTTGGACACGATTAATGGTGATTTCATCAAACAGGCCAGGTCAACCGATGTCCTTTATATCTTCCGCAGCGAAATCGAAGATTAGATGCATGACATCAGTCGCGAACAGTCTGGAACGACACCAGTCCCGGCGTGTTGACGTTGAAGCTCCATGGCATGATAACTTATCGACCTTCTCAGGCGGACCAGCTCAGCCATCGTTGCAGAGCTGCAACTCAAAGCTCATGGAGAAGTCGTTCAATTCATTCTCTGTTCAGAATCCATATTTATGTTTCATTATCCCTATGCACTGAAGATTCTTAACTGCCGTTTCACATCACCGCTGACTAATTATCATTCAATTCCTTCTCTGGTTTGAAGAATGGGAAGGCTATAACGTCGCTGAACTGAATGGAAATAAAAATTACATAGACACGCCTGGTGATCAAGATGACAAAAAACGCATGCAACGAAGAATACACAATGAGGCCGCAGCAACAAGACTATATTCTTGATATGTCATAACAGTAGCTGCTCGTCTCGTGGGACAGACTAGTAACAAAGACTACCCGCGCCATATCTCGTGCCGAAGACTTCCTTTGAGGAATTAATTAGAAACTTTCAACTCCGTCAACTGCCTCCAGTTCCCAACGGCCATTCTCTTACGAAACTATCTTCCGGACCTCGCCTTCCTGTGCAATCCTTATTTAGCTGAGCTCACGCTTTCTCAGAACTCGGATAATCTTAGGCCAGCTACATGCTATACGTGGCGTTTAATTTCATTCTTTATTTATCGATCGCTATTCGATTTCGCATTTCAGAATATCCCCATCGCTCGGCCTTTTTGTGATTCTCCGGCTTGCTGGCGCTTGCGTAGTCACTACCAACAGGCCGGATCCGCTGCACAGTTGAGCATCTGGTTTTCACGCGTCAGCCGAGAGAGAGAAAGAGCGAGAGAGAGGCGAGGAAAGAAGAGGAAAAGAGAGGAGAGGAGAGGGAAAGAGAGACAGAGCCGGACAGAACACGAGAATCAGTCCACTTAGAGGGGGCTGGACGGGTGACACGCTCTATGATTCAGACCAGATGAGGATCAAATCTGATAAGAAATGCCTGGCGATGTCAGGGGAGGGAGCCAGCTAATAATGATTTTTGCAACTTTTACCGTGTAAAAACTTGTAATAAGAGACAAACGTTAAGAAAATTGGCTTCTAGCGGAGAGCTCGAGGATCCGGATTGCACAGAAATGTGAAATTTGGCACGCAGTAAGGGATGTAGAAACATATCCCAGCCGAGAACTTAGGCCTATTTGTTCAAGGAGCATTGAGTCCTGATATTCAGCAAACACGTTCATCGTGTTTACTTAAAACGCGTGCATGTAACATGTGTAAGGCAAGAGAATATCGATTTCGTCCTGAGCAGTCATCGGGCTCTGAAAGGATAGAAAGCGAACTTTGGAGCGTCCTTCCGGGAGTTCGAGGAGAGCATTGGGACACGTTTTGAACTTTACCTTTTTGGTTTGTTTGTGTTTTTGCTTCGTTGACTAAGTCTTGAAATTTTTTTGCTTGATTCCTGATATACCAGTGCATTCCGAGCGCATTCCCTGCGTTGGTGAAGACGTTTGAGTGTTATGCAATGGGCGTCTAGCACGCTCAGGTGAATTCCTCGGTAGTCCGCGCTTATTACATACAGCATTTGAAACAATTGAAGCCGCACCACTTGACCTCAAGTAAAAACGTAAGGAATTTAGCTCCCTCATTCCCGAATCTCCGTGCTTTGGGAAACGAGAGGCTTCATATAGGGCAGGCCGGTATCAAAATAGCGATGTTAGGCGAAATGTCCTGGATTTTTTGACGAGTCATCTTCCTGACTTGGGAAGGATTTATGAATATTTTGAGGTTAGGAGTCAGCGTGGCGTGACATCTTCAAGACTCGTGGACCTTTCGATAGAAAAATTGTGTCGTAAAGGAATTATTCAAACACAAGCGGAGATGGCCGAGCATTTGCGAGCTGCGAAGCAATGTTCTGCTAGCAGTAATAGAATTACCGCAGTATGGCCGACGAAACGCTTTCTCCGATGCAAGGACTTGATTCATAAGAGAAATGTTTTGCTTTCGAAAGATTGAGATCCTTAATACATCAACCGTAATATGCCCTTTCCCCAAAAAATATTTCAAAAGAAAAGTCTCGTCAATTGTAAAGTGTATGATCTGACTACGAGTGCGGGAGCTGTCCGAGCTCAATGTAGCCGAGTAAGGTGTTGACGAACAAGGTTCATGGTACCCAGCCTGCCTGGATCGGGCGAAGGTGTTGAGGAAGTAAACGACGACTGCCCCGAGGAGGACAACACATTCAAATCTGCCATACGATGTGTTTGAAAATCCCGCGAAAAGTCGAGTTCGTACACTGACCACTAGGCTGATTCGGTTCACCTTGACGAGTCAGCAGCCCGTGACTCGTAATTTTGTACTTGTGACTTGTTAAAGATTCCGCAGAAGTGATACTCGAAACCTGATTTTGTGCGCGAAAACTGACTTGTTAAGGGAATGTCATGCGCCTAACCTCCCTCAAATTTACTTTCACACACGTCAATTTCTTCACGGCTGTACGGAACGAGCAAGTCCTACTTTTACATTTAACCTTTTTTCCAATTGGATTTCGCTTTATCTCAAAGTTATTACATTAGAAATGCGGCTAAAACTTGTCCTGTTAAACTAGAAAGCTACATTCAGCAAAGCTCGTACTTGAAGACCAACTGCGGCTTGTTGTGCCACAAGGATGATCTTGCATGGGACCACAAGCTGTCTCAACCAATAAAACAGGCGACCGGGTGCATTAAAGAAATGGTCAGATGAGAAAAAAAAGTCACCCATGCTTGGCGTGCTGTCCGTCTGATGTCTACAATGTCAACGTGAGAGCGGTAGACGCATCGTGCCTAGCGATATCGCGGTCCTATCACAAACGGAATTTCCGGTGTTAGCTCTGATTATGAGCCCGGCCAATGCTTCAGGTAGTAAAATAAACAGCGCACAAATTATCCGAGCTTGCAGTGACACGCGGAGAATGTCTTTAGAATCCCCCTTCCGGCAGGCTGCACGACCGTCGGAGCCAGCACTCCGTCCAAGGAACCAGACTCGTTCTGCAAGCATCGCGACCCATGGCCAAAAGGACTATTTATAGAGGAGGTCCGCAGAGCCTTTTTCATCGACCATTCTTTTCTTTTCACACCTTCAATCAACTGATGCCAGCGGGCAAATCTAACAAGACAGCTGCCAGGTTACCTTTGACGACTCCGAAATTCCTCAAGGCAAATGGACAAGTGTTCGCTCAAGATGTTTCGCCACGCTCAACCCTATAGCTACCCTGGTCTACATGTTCCCTTTTTCATTCTGGTCGGCCTCGTCGCTTTAACCTTTCAGAATCAGGTAAGCAATACCCACCTAAACCAGAGGATAATTATATCTGTCGTAGACCTATTATACCTGCGTGGAACGTAACCTACGTCGACGGCGTGGCCTCGGCAGATGTCTTGCTTAATATTGTTCGACTCGTGGCGCTTCTGCGGATATCGGGACAGTACATGGTTTAACATGCATTCATTTCCACCTATTAATTAAAAATAATGAGATAGAAAAGAGCCTCAGAAAAAGGAAGATATATAGATGCGGAATCCCAACCTGCGCGGCAAAGCGCCTAGCCAGACGAGAGTCGCGGCCGCAAC
>JAOWAR010056450.1:0-12977 GCA_028571005.1 Clathrina lutea
GAAAAATGTACCACTTGGCCCAGCCAGGATTCGAACCCGGGACCCTCCAGACTGTACTTGGACGCTCTACCAACTGAACTACCAGGCCGGGTCCGTCACCCAGCGGTGTCCAAGCGATACAAGTCCCATCATCTCACATGACTCACGACATATAGCCTGCCGCCATTGATGCAAATGTTGCATAAGCAATACGCACATGACGGCCGTGGCGCTGCTCGAACTTTCTTCCGTGCGGCACCCGCTTGCATATTTTGAAAGCATCGCTGCTCTTTCTTTTCCAGGTGAAATGGCAGCGCGCCACGTTGTCTGTTTCGCTTGGGCGCAACGATGGAGCACTTCTACAGGTCTAAGGTACATCAAAGAAAACTTCCTTCTCTCCTCTCTTCCCTTGAGGACTAAGATTTTCGGAGAAAATAACGTAAATCAAAAAATCTATATTACAAAATACATCAAAACCGGGCCCGCGGCCGCGTTTTTTATCGCGGAGTAAACTTCGCAGAAAACCCTCGGCTCCGCCTCGGATTTTCTGCTCGGTTTACTCCGCAATAAAACCTAGGCCTCGGGTTTTAATGTATTATTAGACCATCGTGACGGAGGTGACATGCACAAGTAATGCCAGATCTGCGTTCAGTACCTTTCAGGTGCAGAAATGTAGCTTTCAATCTTACCTTTTATCGTTGTGTGCCGCTAAGGAAAGTGAAATGAGCTCTTGAGGTGGGTCGGCATATTCAATGTCGACGTGTAGTTCCGAAGGAGAAACCGCGGGTTTTCTTTTCATTTCCGAGAACGCAATGCACAGATGTAGAGGACGAGTACAGAAAGAGGAAAATCTCATTAAAAATGCAAAATAACCCAGGACAGAAAGCTGGCAGCTCTTGGCCTAAGGGAACAGCGTCAACCTTCAGCTGTTTGGTAGTAGCGAGGCGATTTGGTGCCGCAGGTTCGAGTCTCGGTCTCGGCCCGGACTGTGAGCTTCATTAAAATTTCTCCGATCAATATATTTTCTCCGTGTGGTCACATCTCGTCTTTCCAATCTGACCAAGCTTAAGCTGGCTTGGCTTTGACCGTTTCTTTCGGGGGGCCGGTCAGTTCGAATCACGTTGCACGGGCTAACCGTCCGGTGTTCCCTCGCTACTACCAACTTCCAGACCCCGCTCCCGTGTAGACGAGATAGCCTGACCTTGAAACTGCGGCATTGCCCATTCTTTTTTTGAGGATGACGTGATGGTGTAGCGGACAGGAAGGCGACTCTCGTGTACTAGGCGATTTGGTGCCGCAGGTTCGAGTCTCGGTCTCGGCACGAGCTGTGAGCTTCATTAAATTTTCTCCGATCAATATATTTTCTCCGTGTGGTCACATCTCTTCTTTCCTATTTATTTCTCTGTCAGAGCGCTTTTACTGAATTCTGGATTCCAGATACATTGTAGCTTTCTACGATGCAACATGTTGCGTGGAAGAGTCTACGTACCCTACTCCAACGCGATCCGACGCGCGCGATGGTCGTCCCGGCACGAGTCAGCTGGATACCACAGCCGAAGGCTGAGCTCGAGGATGCATTGATGACGCGATGGCATTGCCACCAGCGAAAGAGCTACTTTCGCCGGCTCCTCTGGCAGTTGCTGTTGGTGCCGCAGGTATGTCATGGCCCATCAAGGTATACATCATGCTTGTAGATTCGGTCCAGATCTGATGTCCGGGCGCGGGGTAGATCTACGTGTAGATAGATCTATGAGCAAAAATTTTCTTGGATCGATTCAGTACTGACAGTAGATTAAATGGTCGCAATTGAGGCGCGAATCTGGTTGGTGGGCGGGCCATAATAGCCAAGATGCGGTCAGCACGGAAATGGCCGCGGCCGAATTGCGTTGTTGCGTTGGGGAATGTGGTTGAACACGGGATTCAGATTTGGCCAAGTGTGTCCTGGCTGGTACTACAGTGTATGACGAAGGCGCTAGGCTATGCTGAGGAGGAGCCGTAGTACTCCGCGAGCACGATCAAATTGCTTCGAATCCTTCGCGAAGACCGACCGAGAGAATTCCCGGCGAACAGAAACACTGAACTATTGGACAGGGTGGAGAAATTACAGAAGGAATGTCTATGGATAGAGTCGAGTCGGAGTGAAGCGCAGAATGAATGTCTATGTGAAATGGCGTCGGTTTGGTGAGGCATGTGCGTCCGGAGATTGGAGCACTGTAGGCAAAATGTGTACAGAAGATAGCACTGTCGTTTTGCACAGGCATGGCCTTGACCAGCTTTCTTGTCTCCATCTTGCTGCGCACGGAGGTCACCTTCGCTGTTGTCGAGTTTTACTGGATTGTGGAGCGGATCTTGACGTGGTCGATAGACATAGCCGGACAGCCGTTATGGTGGCGAGCAGTCTCGATATTTTTGGGACGTTGATACGGCAGGGGGCGAATGTGAAGACGGTGGATAGCGATGGAAAGGGATGTCTCCATATTTTGGCTGGGCGCTTGTGGATACCTACCTCTGCATCCCTGATCTATTCCGCCTTAACTCTGCTGATGAAAGCAGGATTGTCGCTTGAAGCCGTTGACAAATACGGTCAAACGCCTCTCCACATGGCCGCTAAGAACGTGCGAGGCCATCGCACGTGGGACACTGTTGGACCAGTCCTCATCCATCAAGGTGCAAACGTCGACGCTCGCGCCTTCCAAGACACCACGCCTTTGATGATGGCCGCGGAGGTAGGAAATAACACAGTGGCTGTCGAATTGATCAAGGCTGGAGCAAGTGTGGACGCACGCAATACTCAAGGCAAAACAGCTCTTATGCTCGCTGGAAGAACTGGCCAGGTGGAAATTGTTCATCAACTGCTGAAGGCGGGAGCTGACATAAATGCAAAAGATCACCAAGGTGCCACTTCCCTTATTCTCGCTTTGGAGGAAGGCCCG
Source organism: Clathrina lutea (assembly GCA_028571005.1). Lineage (NCBI taxonomy): Eukaryota > Metazoa > Porifera > Calcarea > Clathrinida > Clathrinidae > Clathrina > Clathrina lutea. The sequence goes on from JAOWAR010056450.1 coordinate 2,913, forward strand.
GCAGGAGTTGTTAATGAACTGCTCAACTGGTCAGGAATTGACATTACTGCACAAGATTACCAAGGCACAACTGCTCATGCGCTCGCCGTGAAGAGAGGGTGGTTGGAAGTTGTTTGTAAGCTGCTGAGTTTAGGGGCAGACAGGAACGTTGACGCGCACGATAACCATGGAAGGACAGCCCTGATGATCACTGGAGATGCTGCCTTAGTTCAGAAGCTTCACAAGGCTGGAGCGAGTGTCAATGCGTGCGATTGCTATGGCACAACAGCTCTAATGCTCGCAGGCAAGAATGGCCGGGTGAATGTTGTTCATGTGTTGCTGGAAATGGGGGCAGATATTGACGCGCAAGATAATCACGGATGGACGGCCCTGATGTTTGCCGCAGACGGAGAAGTCACCGTAGTTTGTGAACTTCTAAAGGCAGGAGCAAGCGTTGAGATGTGCAATCACCAGGGCGTTACAGCTCTTACAATTGCTGTGAAGAACGGCCGAACAGATGTTGTTCGTGAACTGCTCAAGTGGGGAGCCGATAGCAACGGAAAGGATCAGCAAGGTACCACCGTTCTCATGCTTGCCATGAAGAGTGGCCAAATGGTGGTTGCTGGTGAGCTGCTGAGGTCAAGAGCGGACGTCAACGCACAGGATAATGACGGAAGGACAGCCCTCATGATTGCTAGCCAAACTGAAAACATACTGGCAGCAGGCATACTCCTAAGGGCCGGTGCAAGGGTGGATGCACCCCAGGAAAAGCATGCCATTACTCTTTTCAAGGTTGCTGTGCAGCATGGTCGGCTAGACATTGCCTGTGACCTGTTGAAGGCAGGAGTAGATGGAAGAGCTTGTTACCAGAAGAGCCAGGTGCAGCTTTTCCCTTCGTTGGAAAAGAGTGATCGGCTTTCCTATGAGCTGTGGAGTCGCGGCGTAGGCATAAACGAGAGCATTGCATTCACCAACTGTGCACGTGCCGCGACGAAAATAGGAGATCTAGCAGCACTTGGAAGACTCGTGTCAGCCGGTGCATCTGTCAACCATCGCGATGCTGAAGGAAGAACTCTGCTTCATCATGCCGTCGCTAATGGCCATCTAGACATGGTCAAGTGGCTCGTTGACAACGGCGCCGATGTCTCCTCCCATTCGGCTGATGGCCGAACACCGCTTCACCTTGCAGAAAACGAAGAAGTTGCTCTTGAACTTCTCAAGCCTGGGCCAATTGTTGACATACATGATTGCCAAGGCATGACAGCTCTGTTGCTTGCAGTCCAGAAAGGATGGGTAAGAGTGGCGAGTAAGCTGCTTACATCTGGAGGACACGATGACCAAGGTGCCAGCGCACTGGGCAGTGTGTCTGTCAATGAATGCTATGCAGATGGCCAAAGCCTTCTACACCATGCGATTTCTAGTCAGCACCCTGAAATGGTCAAGTTGTTATTAGACAATGGTGCTAGCGTCTGCTCCAGCGCAACTGATGGCCGAACACCACTCCACCTTGCCGCAGATCCACGTGTGGTTACTGACAGACAATCCGCCGTCTCCATTGTCAGGATCTTGTTGTTAAACGGGGCTGATATTTTTGCTGAAACGCTGGATCTGCAGACGCCTGTAGTCGTTGCCAGGAGCTTTGGAAACCATCCTGTGGTAGCCATTTTGGATAAAGCCTTGCTCGCCCATCAGCTCATTTCTGTTGGTGGAGAGGCTACTCGGCCCGAAAGGGTGACCGTCCGACTTGGTGGTCCGCCAGGATCTGGCAAGTCCACTCTCAGCAGTGCTCTCCAGGTTACACAGCTACGAAGCTACTTTCGCTATGAAAATCAGACCGATGAGAAAGACAGCAACCCTGCGCGTCGCACCAAGGGAATAAACCGTTGTCATTTCACGGACCTAAACTCGGCTGAGTTTGTCATCCTCGACCTTGGAGGCCATGGCGAATTCCTAGCCAGCCACCAAATCTTTATCGGGGATGGTTCAGTTCCAGTAATTGATTGCGTAGTTTTTTCAGCGGTGGACGATGATGTGGAGGAGAAAGCAGCAAAATGGTGCTCTCTCTTTGCCAGTCGTAACCTGCCAACTCATGCACCCTGGCCACTGCTGCTGATTGCGACGCGAGCAGACAAGGCCAGTGAACAGCAAAAGCACACCATCCACGTCATCTACAACAATCTCAGGAAAACGTTTGGTGGCTACTTCCGATTTCTGTTCGATAAGCCATTCCTGCTGGACGCTCGCAAGTCTTGGGGCGACCTGACTGTTGGCCTCCGACAAGCACTAAGCGAGCTTCACTACCAGATAGTCAACGACAAGAACTCACCACAACAACCGGCCATCTGTCAGAAGATTAACTTCCATCTGTCAGCAATGCGAGTCGAGCTTGCGCGGCCGGTAGTAACTATGAACGAGTTCGTTCAGTTCATGCAGGAGCGCATCGGAGTCGATGAAAAGGACCTACTAGGGCCAAGTTTCTCGTCTTTTGTCAATCTGTTGGAAAATGCCCTGCACTATCTCTCTGGATTTGTAACGGTTCTGTCGTTTACTCAGCCAGTGGCTGCGGACTATGTGGTGATTGAGCCGGAGTGGCTCCTGTCGGACGTGGTGGGTCGACTCATGTCGGAGCCACCGCTTCCCCCACCCTACGTCATGTACGAGAATGGCTATGCCAAGACGGAGAAAGTTATCACAGCGTTGGAGACGAAGTATGCACCGGGGGAAGTGGCACTTCGAATGACAGAAAACTTGGGCTTTTGCCTGGAGCAAGGCGGGGAAGTGCTGAACACATCCAAACTGAGTACCATGCGGGAGAGCAAGCACTGGAGTCGCAAGCCAGCCATGACGGTCAATGGTGGCCATCGTCTGGAGTGCAAGGGTGTGGTAGCCATTGCCAGTGCGTTCTTCCCGCATCTGCAAGTTCATTTCTACCACCGCTACCTTCAGGACTATGATGAAACACTGCCAATGTGGTATGGGGGGATCCGCCTCGTCGCTGGAGAGCGCAGCTGTGCTGAAGCACTAATAGAAACTAACCCCGGCAACATGTCCATCGACATCATTGTTCGAGGCCCAAGTAACTCTGAAGAAGATTGTGCCAAGCTGCTAGATGAACTGACAGACGAAACATTGGGGAAAGCTGAAGAGATCTCGTCGGGGTCGCAGCTGGTTGTATTCTACCTCAGCAGAATAGAACTAGATGAGCTGTCACCAGCAGGGCTTCTGTCTCGTCCGCGGGTGGCGTACTCAGAGGAGAAGGTGGTCCGTGCTTTGGAAAAAGGTCATTGCATAACGGACGGCAGTGCAGGAGGAGCGCCAGAGGATCCCCGCAGCCTCCTACTGTCGGCACGTGTTCGACACCAGCTGTCATCTCCACCTTCACATCCTCTAAGGCGAATGGCGCCGAGGCATCGTTGGGAGGTGGCTTTGCTGCGTCTAGCAAAGTCAATCAACACCATGAAGGAGTGTAGCATTCTAGCGAAGCACTTGTCATTGAATGAAGCAGGCGAGGACATAGTCACCAAGCTGCGTGACCAAAATCCACATCGCATCTCATCCGATATAGCGTTCGATCTTTTCAGTCAATGGCTACGCGAGGATGCGCCGCAAAATGAGAAGACAGAGCATGGAAGAGCGACACTGCACCGCATTTTCCAGGCAGAGCTTTGCCGCCCACAGCTGGCTAACCTTCTGGATGAAGAGCTGGAGAAAGATGACAGTGAAGGAGACCTTGAAAACCAATCTATATGTGACGATTGAAGAATTTTGACAACTGGCAGTTTGGCAGATTCTGAATGTCTAGACATTGTGACTGTCGGTTTGGTTTGTTTATACTTGACGCGTTGCTGTAAGTTTGGGAACACTGAAGTTTTATTTCTCTTCCAGTCCCTCTTTTCACAGCCTCTAAGTTTTTCCAGTTCTTGCTTTCCGGAAGTTGCCCGTCCGTCAACCCGTCTTTTGTTCTTTCACACAGTAACAGACACTGACTGTTGCATTCTTCTTTTTTCGGATTAAATATTTTCTCTGCGACTTATTTTTTGGTTGGTTCATGCTTAGGTGATCTTCGTATCGTGCATATTGTACCATGCCGTAGTGTGGCCTGGCTCAGTCATCTTTGTCTTTTTATTTTTTATCAACATTGATGAATCATACTGAAATCACCAAATCATTGAGCAAGAACTACAGCAAGAGCGAGGCGGCGCCAAGCAAGGGCATGCATGACCTTCTCGGACGCCATGCGCGTACGACCGGCAGACTCGGTTGAACGGCGATTATCTTATAATTTATGAAGTTGTGAGTCTGTCTGTCTGTGTGTGTGCTAAACGTTCCAAAACGCCTCGACCGATGGACACCAAACTTTCTGCGACGCCTGGGCCCCTTCCGAGAAAGGTTTTAGAGAAAGAACGGACACTCTGAGTCTCCAAGCCCTCCTTCGTTCGAAACAACAAAACCCTGCATCTCAGCATGTGGTATGGAGCGCCCAGGCCCGGGATCTGGCTGCAGTATGAGAGCGTCCGGAGCCCAACGTAGTGTGTGCCTGCAGCAGAGTGCAGGGGTGAACTTGATGCATGATGTGGTGGTCGCGCGGGCGTCGGCCTAATCCGGCTCTCAACCGGGTCGGTGACCCCCGCCGTTGACAAGGTTCTCACTACATCATCACAGGGTCACCGGAGGCTTCTATGCCAAGTTCCATGTAGTTGTGGAACGAGTCAAGCTCTTCTTGTCAGAAAACAAAGGCGGAAAGAAATTCTGATCGAAAGGAGAGAAGAAAAGAGGAAAAGATGCCAAGGGAGAGGGCTCGAACATACGGCGCCATAGCACAGCCAGAAAACCAGGATCATAACTGCTCTACCACTCGGCCAACTTTAAAAAGTTGGCTTCGTGGCTATAGGTCTTCCGACTGCACACGGTTGTCCCAGGGAGGGGTAGGGTAGGGAGGTGGGGGCGAGAGAACGAGACGGGGAAGAGAGCAGCCTGACTTAACCCTTAGGGGCGCTAGGAAGAAAAGACAGCAGCCAAATAACGGCGCTAGGAAAGTACTTTTCAGAAAACAAAGGCGGAAAGAAATTCTGATCGAAAGGAGAGAAGAAAAGAGGACAATATGCCAAGGGAGAGGGCTCGGACCTGATAGTCTCCCGGATTCCTCAGCACACCGGCAAGGTTGTCCATTGTTGTTGTGGCACATGGTTTTCGCCCTAGCGAATCTCCTTAATCTGGAGTGCACGTTGGAAGAGATCCTTTGCTTGCTGATAGTCTCCCAAATTGTCCAGCACTAGTGCAAGGCTGTTCAGTGTTGTCGCGACTTCCACATGGTTTTCGCCGTAGTGAATCTCCTTAATCTGGAGTGCACATTGAAAGAGATCCTTTGCTTGCTGATAGTCTCCCAAGTCGTCCAGCACTTGTGCAAGGTTGTCCATTGTTGTCGCGACTTCCACATGGTTTTCGCCGTAGTTAATCTCTGCAATCTGGAGTGCACGTTGGAAAAGATCCTTTGCTTGCTGATAGTCTCCCAGATTCCTCAGCACGCCGGCAAGGTTGTTCAGTGTTATGGCGACTTGCACATGGTTTTTGCCGTAGTGAATCTCCTTAATCTGGAGTGCACATTGGAAGAGATCCTTTGCTTGCTGATAGTCTCCCAAATTGTCCAGCACTTGTGCAAGGCTGTTCAGTGTTGTCGTGACTTCCACATGGTTTTCGCCGTAGTGAATCTCCTTAATCTGGAGTGCACGTTGGAAGAGATCCTTTGCTTGCTGATAGTCTCCCAGATTCCTCAGCACTATTGCAAGGTTGTCCATTGTTGTCGCGACTTGCACATGGTTTTCGCCGTAGTGCATCTCCTTAATCTGGAGTGCACGTTGGACGAGATCCTTTGCTTGCTGATAGTCTCCCAAGTCGTCGAGCACTTGTGCAAGGTAGTTCAGTGTTGTCGCAACTTGCACATGGTTTTCGCCGTAGTGAATCTCCCTAATCTGGAGTGCACGTTGGAAGAGATCCTTTGCTTGCTGATAGTCTCCCAACTGTCCAACTATTCTTCCTAGGGAATCCAGTATGCTGGAAATTTCTGCACTGTCCTTTCCATAGAGCTCTGCACCAATAGTCATTGCCGCTCCGGGGGGTTGTACTGCGAGTCTAGCATTCGTTTGAAAGTTCTCAGTATGATTTGCATGAAAGTTTCCAAGTGATTCAAGTACCCTGAAATGACGACCGAGCATGTCATGGGTTTTCACTGACAGAATATTGTCGTTTTGGGTGAGACCATTTATCCAAGCATGCATGACAGCTTGGTTAGCACATGCTGCTATGTTGACTCGCAGCCATTTAGATTGTGTGCTCTCGCGTGGCGTAGTATTCTGCAGACTTGCACCATCCTCCAGTGCTGTGTACACCTTCTCTGCCACTCGCAGCTGTAAGGAATAGGAACCACCCACCTCCCCACTAGTGGAGGAGAGAAGTTGAAGGAGACAGCTTTGCGTCAGTGGATGCATAAACACATGAGACTTGTTCAGGTCAATGTGAAGAAGTCCATGGCGTTCAAGCTCTTGGACAGACCCGGCACCAGTGAAAGGCGTCTCATCATCATCCAGTTTGCTGAGAAGCACAAGCGGTATAGTAGGACAGGCCAAACTTGCAATAACATATGCAAGGTCACCCACATCTGGCGTCTGCTGGAGAAGGTTGAGCGCCAAGTGAACCATTCCAGAGATAGCTAGGGCGTGCTTTGATCTCTTCTCTTCTAAACTTTTTGCAGTACCTCAGGTCCAATACTGAGCGGGAATTCTTTCGTCCCATATTGATCAATGAAGTCTTCTAGAGATACATTGTTTGCCAAAACCTGACCGGCCATGTCCACGGCGAGAGGAAGGTTGAAGCTTCTTTACGTCCTCAGATCTATCTTGTTGGCTGTCGGCTGCTCGTGGTAGGCTTGGTCATCTGGCGACCTATTGTTCCTTTAGAGGTAAGCCGTGTAGGGCTTCGATCTTGTAGTTTGATAATGGATTGTGACAAGCCACGTGGCGAGCCGCTCCACAACGGTTGAGCTGGCCGGCACAAACCTTCGTGTACCGGCCTAAGCGGGAAGGTTGGACTATATCTATGGCAAACTTTCCCCGGCTAACCCACAGTCAGCTCGAGAACTACTGGATTGTGGACGCGTCTCGTGTTGATAGGAGACCTAGCGGGGCAGTCAAGGCGAAGGACGCTGGCTACAAGATGTTTAGGGACGATGATGGGAGACCTAGCGGGGCAGTCAAGGCGAAGGACGCTGGCTACAAGATGTTTAGGGACGATGATGTACGTGCGCTGCATCCGCATCCGCAACAGGCTGGTGGACGATAATGTCATTGTGGTTTCAGCCAAGTGTAAGAAGTCTATGGAGAAGGGTACTTACACCAACTACCTTTGGCTCGACTCCTGCACGGCCTGGGAGGCGTGATCCGTGGCTACTGTCTGTGCAAGAGTGAGGAAGGTGGCCACTGTAAGCATGTGTGTAGCCTCTTCTACACTTTGTGGGATATGGTCATTCTTGGCAAGACGTCTGCCTGAGGACAAACTATCACTGAAGTGCCACCTTACTGGGTTGAGCGTAGTGGCCCTTCTACTAAAACTCTACCCTTTGATGACATCGTGGTAGCTAGACATAAGCCTCCCACGATGGGTGTTTCAGAGAAGGAGGCCATTGCGCAGCATATAAGGCCCCCTACACGAAAGCGTTCTCGCTCAAGGTATGAGCCACTGCCTGCTGAGCACCGCCTTATTACCAGAGGTGCAATAAAGCGTCTCTGCGAGCGGTTGGAAGCCAACGGTACAGCAACAATGCTAACCCCTATTTTGAGAGGCAATAACTTTAAGCCTCACCGGTTGCATCTGCAAGATGTGGTGGTTGCTGTGGACCATGCCTACGCTTGCTTGGGGAATGGCAAAGGCCTGGGGACCTCTACTGTCAGCAAGGACAGTTCAAGTTCGAAGTCAGCAGCAGTTGGTCCTGCATTCTGTTGGTTGGATGAGACTCTGTTGTCACCACAACCAGCCAACTTGTTAGACGACCATCTGTTACGATGCTTGGAGACAGGAGGTGCTCGCAGCACTCTAGTTGAGAGTTTGCCAAAGATTGGTGCTGAGCCAAGGGAAGTAGATCATGGTGTAGCTCTAGATGAGGCTCAACGGACAAAGCTTGTGGCCAAGCACATTTGTGTTACCGCCACTGGCGCTGCTCGAATCGAACTTGCTGCCAGGCAGCAAGTGAAGAGCTCAATGTGGCATGACCTGCGGCGGAAACGAATCACTGCCTCAAACTTTGGGGCTGTTGTGAATCGACGGAAAGCAATTTTTCCAACGAGTTTGCTCCGAAGGCTGCAGCTCAAGAGTGGTGGTTCAGAGGTATGCATTATCCTCAGCTCTCATCGAACATTCTTACTGTCTATCTATGCATCCCTGTTTTCTGTTTCTTGCTGTGTGACGGTTGTCCTTGTCTGATGCAGGCAATGCAATGGGGACGTGAGCACGAAGACATTGCAGTGGCGGCGTATGCAAGATCAAGAAACGTGGAGACCAGTTGCTGCGGCCTTGTTATCCACCCATCGTATTGCTGGCTGGGTGCAAGCCCAGATCGCCTGGTGAAGGATCAGGGCAGTGGTGAGCTTGGTATCGTTGAAGTTAAGTGCCCGTTCTCTGCCAGGAACATGTCTGTGAAGGATTTTTCTTTGCTGAAAAGTTCCCACATCACATTTCAAGATGGAGCAATGAGGCTCAAGAGAAACCATGCATACTACTATCAGGTGTTAGGTGGCATTAACTCCACGTCGTTTCTGCAACTTTGTCGTCTGGACGCCACTGCCTGTGGATTGCGAACGAATCGAATTTGACGAACAGCTCTGAAAGGAGACTGTTTCTGACTTGACAGCATTCTATTTTGAATTTATGCTGGATCGTGTGTAGTGATTTCAGCTTTTGAAAGCATTTACTTTTAGGTACAAAAGGATTCCCAAAGACTTTCTTTGAGCTAACACATGCATTCCGCATCCTTCCATTCCGTGAACATCCCGGGAGTGTCCCTCCCCCTGCACCCTTAGGATCACCTTCTTCTTCTTCTGAAACAACTTTATTTACAAACCACAAAACCAGACAATACATGACTCAAAAGGTCAACCAATGAAACAAAAAAGAAAGAGCCATGCAAAGCAAGGAACGCAGTTTTTACTTCTTCTTCTTTCCTGTTTTATCATTAGAGATGATTGTAGTTTCATGGTGGTGTTAGGTGTTCTGGAAAGGGCAATAACAGGAAGACTGGCATTCTTTAGGTGTGTTGCAACAGTTTTGGAAGGGGTCATCCCAATATCAGTGCAGACTACACATTACAGTAGTGTCTTTACGCACGTTGCCTTTTAAAAACTCAAATTCCGATTGTGTGAAAGGATGAGATTTGCATGTTTCCGTGCTAGACTACCGAGATGGCAATATGAGGGTCAACAACGGCACATAGACCCAGTGAGATTATTCACACATATTGGTACAGAACGGTATGTACACAGAGATATTGTGATTATGGGGGAGAGAGAGAGAGAGAGAGAGAGAGAGAGAGAGAGAAAGGGTGACACCTGCGCCATCACTTCATTCACGGCAGCGCACTGTTTACAAACAGAACGTGATTCACGGACTTCACGGGCAGGTTCTCAACAGCGCCGACATACATTAGGCGAACATCAGCTGCAGACAAGTCATCATAATAGAACCAGACCAAACCATGGCTGCAGAAGGCAGCAGTGTAGTGGCCAGGTAAGTAGAAAGTGGCAGCAGTTAACAAATAAGAAGTGTTGCCAATGTCTATGGAAGGCGGCACACTTGCCAGTGAAGTGATCGCCCCACTCACATAGAAGGGATGTATTAAGAAAAAAAGGAGAGAAGGATCTAACGCAAAGCGACGTGGCTCAAATCTGCGGGTGCCTCGGCACAACAGGACCCCTTCATCAGTGTCAGCAGCTAAATCTCGGAGCGGTGCCTCCACGATAGCCCCACAGGGAGTTTCGGGCAACCGCTGCCAGTCAGCAACCAACTGTAGGAAGAAGGCTCGCTGCTCAGGAACATCCATGC
>JAOWAR010056561.1:0-12977 GCA_028571005.1 Clathrina lutea
AAGATGGTAGCAGTGAGGGAGCACAAGAAAGTTAGAACGTACAAAGTGATTTGAGTTGACCGACTGATCTGTTTTGAATTTACAGAAGCTTTCTGTCAGTACCTGTGTAAATTAATCCTCACACTGTCTGTTTTCTGTGTGTTGATTTCTGCATTAAATTTTATTGAAGGCTGACAGCTGACGTTGAGGATTTCAGTAATGCCTTCAGGAAGTGTGTATCACAAGGTGCCCGTACCAGCATCCAGGTGAGGTTTGTTGTGAAGAGTCTTGTGGTGCTTTTTCTTCTTTCCCTTTGATCAAGGTATTTTGCTCTTCTCCTTAGCCACCAATGGCTTCAGCTGTCAGTTGGGCCAAGTACTCTGGGGTTTTCTTGGTCGGAGGGAGAGTTCAAACTTCATTGTAATGTGTGAAGGTGAGGTGGATGTGTGGTTGTGTGCTTTGGTATATGTCTGATTACATATGAGGTGAAGTGTTTGTGTATTGAATAGGAGGGGGTCTCGGGAGGCTATGTAGTATCTTCGGTCTTTTCAGTGGCATCGGTTAAATTGATCATATTGCCTGGTGATCTAATTTGCTATAATGTTGTGCCCATTCTCTGGCCTCACACCTACTTTGGCCATATTTTAAGGGAAGGCTGTTTCAGTGTTGTTGAATGGTATACTGCCTGCCTGGCAGCCATCTTGGGAAAGAAAAGCAAGAGCTTAGTTGCTATACATGTATGCCTTCATGTAGAAGTTGGATTTCTTCTGGACAGCTCTATCCAACATCACATTTACAGCCTTTTGCTACCACACTCCTCCTAATGTCTGTAGCGCAAGTGTCAGATGACTTTTCTCAAGAACGGACGTTGGTGTTTTTGTTCAATTCTTCCTTTTTCCTTTCTTTCGAGATATTTATTTCGCTTGCCAATATGTTTATGAATCTTGCTTACTCCACTCCAGATGCCTGTTTTTTTTTCTGGTTCATAGAGAGTGATACGAAAATCATCCTCTTTCTTCTCCTTCAGAAGGTGCAATGCTTGGAAGGATGGAGATCCGTCTCTCAGATGTGCTTGCGTGGTGCTTTGCTGCTTGCCAGGTCATTTTGGAGAAACTGAACCTTATGATCTCAGCTGGAGATGCAGTGTGCCATGAGGCAAGGGGAGGTTTTCTTCACTTTTGTGACCTTATTTTGTTTCAGTAGAAGAAGAATTGTCACTCTCGGAGGTGATGGATTTTTTCTTTACGTTTACGTTCTTACTCCTAGCTTAGCTGTATGATAATCCATTCTTTCCCTGCTTGCTAAATTAAGGTTATCTCACTACTCTCCCTCCGAAGAAGCATTAAATGAAGGTATAGAGTGTCCGATGAGCTTTCAGAAACCATCTTTCCCAATTTGTCTACTTCAAACTTGCTCTTGACTTGCTGAACTGTTCGCTTGTTTTGGATCTTATCCCAGGACAGACAAGTGCGACGAAGACCAAGATGTGTATCACGTTGGAAGGGACACATCTAATGAGGTAAAAATATTCCCGTTCACTTACCATGTTCTTTATCTGCCTAGGGCATAATCTCACCGTTCCCCTTCTCTCTCTCTCTCTCTCTCACCCTTCTGTCTAAAATAGAGCTGGTTCACGAAATAGGATAGTGGTCCACTCTCAGACCAGCACTGTCTGGGCCTTTATGGCCTTATCCTTGAGAGCTAGACCACTGTGGCCTTATCCCTGAAAGTTAGACATGTGTGGCCTCATCCCTGAGAGCTAGACCAGCGTGGCCTTATCCTTGAGAGCTAGAGCAGCGTGGTCTAATCCGTGAGAGCAAGACCATTGTAGCCTTATCCATGAGAGCTAGGCCTGTGTGGCCTTATCAGTGAGAGCAAGGCCAGCGTGGCCTTGTTCGTGAGAGCTAGACCAGTGTGGCGTGAGAGCTAGACCAGCGTGGCCTTATCCGTGAGAGCTAGACGATTGTGGCCTTATGCGTGAGAGCTAGACCAGTGTGGCCTTATCCGTGAAAGCTTGACCAGTGGGGCCTTTTTCGTGAAAGTTGGACCATTGTGACGGTATACGTAAGAGCTAGACAAGTGTGGCCTTATGCGTGAGAGCCAGATCATTGTGGCTTTATCCGTGAGATCTAGACCATGGTCACCTTATACGTTAGAGCTAGACCAGTCTGGCCTTCTGCGTGAGACCTAGGCCAGTGGGGCCTTATACGTGAGAGCTAGGCCAGCGTGGCCCTTTCCGTGAGAGCGCGACCCGGTGGCCTTATTCGTGCAAGCTAGACCAGCGTGGCCTTGTCCGTGAGGGCTAGACCATTGTGGCCTTGTCTGTAAGAGCTAGACCAGCGATGCCTTATCCCTGAGAGCTGGACAATTTGGCCTTATCCGTGCGAGGTAGACTAATGTGGCCTTATCCGTGAGGGCTAGACCAGTGTAGCCTTATCCGCGTGAGCTAGACCAGCGTGGCCTTATCCGTGAGAGCTAGACCATTGTGACTTTATTGGTGGATCCTAGACCAGTGTGGCCTTGTCCATGATAGCTAGACCAGCGTGGCCTTATCCATAAGAGCAAGACGATTGTAGCCTTATCCGTGAGAGCTAGACTATTGTGGCCTTATGCGAGAGAGCTAGACCAGTCTGGCCTTATTGGTGAGAGCTTGAACAGTGTGGCCTTTTACGTGGAACCTAGACCATTGTGGCGTTATACGTGAGAGCTAGACAAGTGTGGCCTTACGCGGGAGAGCTAGACCATGGTGGCCTTATCCGTGAGAGCTGGACCAGTGTAACTTCATCGGTGAGAGCTAGACCAATGTGGCCTTAAGCGTGAGAGCTAGACTAGTGTGGCCTTGTTCATGAGAGCTAGACCAGCGTGGCCTTATCCATGAGAGCAAGACGATTGTAGCCTTATCCGTGAGAGCTAGACCATCGAGGCCTTATCCGTGAGAGCTAGACTATTGTGGCCTTATGCGAGAGAGCTATACCAGTCTGGCCTTACTCGTGAGAGCTTGGCCAGTGTGGCCTTTTACGTGGAACCTAGACCATTGTAGCGTTATATGTGAGAGCTAGACAAGTGTGGCCTTATGCGGGAGAGCTAGACCATTGTGGCCTTGTTGGTGAGAGCTAGACCAATGTGGCCTTTTCTGTGAAAGTTAGACTAGCGTTGCCTTTTCCGTGAGAGCTTGACCATTGTGGCCTTTTCTGTGAGAGTTAGACTAGCGTTGCCTTTTCCGTGATATCTAGACCATTGTGTCCTTATCCGTGTTATCTAGACTATTGTGACCTTATCCGTGATATCTAGACTATTGTGGCCTTATACGTTAGAGCTAGACCACTGTGGCCTTCTGCGTGAGAGCTAAACATGTGTGGCCTTTTCCGTGAGAGCTAGAAAAGTGTGGCCTTATACGTGGGAGCTTGACCATTGAGACGTTATTAGTGAGAGCTAGACCAGTGTTGCCTTATATGTGAGAGCTACACCATTTTAGTCTTAAGCATGAGACCTAGACCTGTGAGGCCTTACATGTGAGAGCTAGAAAAATGTGGCTTCTCCGTGAGAGCTAGACCTTTGTTGCCTTATCCACGAGAGCTAGAACATTTCGGCCTTATGCGTGAGAGCTAGACTATTGTGGCCTTCTACGCAAGAGCTGGACTATTGTGGCTTTAGGAATTATAGCTGGGCCCTAGTTGCCTGGGAGCTAGACCAATGTGGCCTTATCCCTGAAGGCTAGACCAGTGCAGCCTTATCCCTGAAGGCTAGACCAGTGCAGCCTTATCCCGGAGAGGTAGACCAGTGCGGCCGTATAGGTGAGATCTACACATTTGTGGCCTTATGCGCTTAAGCGTGAGAGCTAGACCATTGTGGCCTTCTCAATGAGAGCTTGACCACTGTGGCCCTATCCCTGAGACCTAGACCAAGGTGGCCTTATGCGTGTGAGCTTGACCAGTGTGGCCTTCTGCGTGAGAGCTTGACCAGTGTGGCCTTATCCGTGAGAGCTGGACCATTTCCGCCTTATGCGTGAGAGATAGACCATTGTGGCCTTATACCAGAGAGCTGGACCAGTCTCGCCTTATGCAAGAAAGCTGGGCCGTAGAAGCCTGAGAGCTGGGCCATAGTAGCCTGAGAGCTAAACCATTGTAGAATTAGGGGCGAGAGCTAGACAAGTGTGGCCTTACAGGTGAGAACTAGACCATTTTGGCCTTATGCGCTCATGCGTGAGAGCTCGACCAGTGTGGCCTTATCCATGATAGATAGACCAGTGCGGCCTTATAGGTGAGAACTGGACAATTGTTGCCTTATCCGCTTATGCGTGACTGCTAGACCATTGTGGCCTTCTGCATGAGAGCTAAACCAGTGTGGCCTTATCTATGAGCGGTTGACCAGTGTGGCCCTACCCTTGAGACCTAGACCAATGTGGCCTTATACGTGAGAGCTAGACCATTGTGGCCTTGTGCGTGTGAGCTAGACCAGGGTCGCCTTATGCGTGTGAGCTAGACCAGTGTGGCCTTATCCATGAGAGCTAGACCATTTCTGCCTTATGCGTCAGAGCCTGATCATTGTGGCCTTAAACGTGAGAGCTGGACCAGTGTCGCCTTAGGCAAGAGAGCTGGGCCATAGTGGCCTGAGAGCTAAACCATTGTAGGAAAATGCCCGAGAGCTAGACCAGTGTTGCCTTATCGGTGAGAGCTAGACCAGTGTGACCTTTTCCGTGAGAGCCAGACTGGTGTGGCCTTATTGGGGAGAGCTAGACCAGCGTCGCCTTATCCATGAAAACTAGACCATCGTGGCCTTACTGGTGAGAGCTAGACCAGTGTGGCCCTGTCCGTGAGACCTAGACCAATGTGGCTTTATACGTGAGAGCTAGACCATGTGGTCTTATGCGTGTTAGCTAGACCAGTGTGGCCCTATGCGTGTAAGCTAGACCAGTGTGGCCTTATCGGTTAGAGCTAGACCATTTCCGCCTTATGCGTCAGAGCCTGACCATGGTGGCCTTATACGTGAGAGCTGGACCAGTGTCGCCGTAAGCAAGACAGCTGGGCCATAGTGGCCTGAGAACTAAACTATTGTAGAATAATGCCCGACAGCTAGACAAGTGTGGGCTTCTCCATGAGAGTTGGACCAGTGTGGCCCTATCTCTGAGACCTAGACCAATATAAGACCACTAAAGAAACGGTTTGAGTTCTTGTTTATGCAGTCTGCTAAATGTGTAGATAAACAACAGTTTCCGCGTTAAGGGAGAGCTAAACCATGGTGGCCTTATGCGTGAGAGCTAGATCATTGTGGCCTTATCGGTGAGAGCTCGACGGATGTGGCCTTGTCCCTGAGAGTTAGACATGGCTGGCCTTATCGGAGAAACTAGACCAGTGTGGCCTTATCCATGCGAGCTAGACCATTGTGGTCTTATGCGTGTGAGCTAGACCATCGTGGCCTAATGCGTGTGAGCTAGACCATTTCCGCCTTATGTGTCAGAGCTCGAAAATTGTTGCCTTCTACGGGAGAGCTTGACCAGTGTCGCCTTATGCAAGAAAGCTGGGCCATACTGACCTGAGAGATAAACCATTGTAGAATAATGCCCGAGAGCTAGACCAGTGTGGGCTTCTCGATGAAAGTTTGACCAGTGTGGCCCTGTCTATGAGACCTAGACCACTGTGGCCTTATAAGTGAGAGCTAAACCATGGTGGCCTTTTGCGTGAGAGTTAGATCATTGTGGCCTTATCGGTGAGAGCTCGACGGGTGTGGCTTTTCCGTGAAAGTTAGACAAGGGTAGCCTTATCGTACAAAGCTAGACCAGTGTCGCCTTATCCGTGCGAGCTAGGCCAGCGTGGCCTTATCCGTGAGAGCTAGACCATTGTGGCCCTAATGTTGAGAGTTAGACCAGTGTGTTGCCTTATCCGTGAGAGCTAGACCACCGTGGTCTTATCCGGGACAGCTAGTCCAGCGTGGCCTTATCCGTGAGAGCTACGCATGCGAGGCCTTACCTGTGAAAGCTAGACCATTGTGGCCTTATGCGTGAGAGCTAGACCAGTGTGGCCTTATCCGTTAGAGCTTTACCAGTGTGGCCTTTTACGTGAAAGCTAGACCATATTAGCCTTATACGTGAAAGCTAGACATGTGTGGCCTTATGCGTGGGAGTTAGACCATTTTAGCCTTATCCGTGAGAACTACACCAGTGCGGCCCTATCGGTGAGAGCTAGACTTGTGCGGCCTTATCTGTGAGAGCTAAACCAGTGTAGCTTCATCGGGGAGAGCTAGACCAGTGTGGCCTTATGCTTTTCAGCTAGACCAGTGTGGCCTTATCCGTGAGATCTAGACCATTGTGGCCTTATCCGGGAGGGCTAGACCATAGTTGGTCATCCATAAGATCTAGGCCATTGGGGGCCCTATACACTAGAGCTTGACCGGTCTGGCCTTCTGCGTGAGAACTAGACCTGTGTGGCCTTATCCGTGAGAGCTAGAAAAGTCTGGCCTTATACGTGAGAGCTAGAAAAATGTGGCGTTATCCGTGAGAGCTAGACCATTTTTGCCTTATATGTGAGAACTACACCATTGTACTTTTATGGATATGAGCTAGACCAGTGTGGCCTTACTCGTGAGAGCTAGACCAGTGTGGGCTTGTCCATGAGAGCTTGACCAGCTAGGCCTTATCAGTGAGAGCTGGATGATTGTGGCCTTATCCATGAGAGCGAGACCATTGTGGCCTTATCCGTGAGTTCTAGGCCATGTGGCCTTATGAGTTAGACCTAGACCAGTCTGGCCTTCTGCGTGAAGGCTAGACCTGTGTGGTCTTTTCTGTGAGAGCTTGACCAGTGTGGCCTTATACGTGAGCGCTAGACCATTGTGGCGTTAGCAGTGAGCGCTAGACCAGTGTGGCCTTATACGTGACAGCTACACCCATGTAGTCTTATATATGACAGCTGGGCCCTAGTGCCCTGAGAGCTAGACCATTGTGGCAATATGCGTGTGACCTAGAGCAGTGTGGCCTTATCCCTGAGAGCTAGACCAGTGCGGCCTTATAGGTGAGAACTAGACAAATGTGGGCTTATGCACTTATGCGTGAGAGCTAGACCAGTGTGGGCTTCTCCATGAGATCTAAACCGGTGTTGCCTTATGCATGAGAGCTTGACCAGTGTGGCCCTATTCTTGAGACCTAGACCAATGTAGCCCTATACGTGAGAGCTAGACCAATGTGGCCCTATACGTGAGAGCTAGACCATTGTGGCTTTATGCATTAGAGCTAGACCAGTGTGGCCTTATTGGTGATGCATTAGAGCTTGACCATTTGTGACCTTATCCGTGAGAGCTCGACCAGTGTGGACTTATCGGGGAGGGCTAGACCATTGTGGCCTTATGCGTGAGAGCTAGATGACTTTG
The DNA here is from genome assembly GCA_028571005.1 of Clathrina lutea. NCBI lineage: Eukaryota > Metazoa > Porifera > Calcarea > Clathrinida > Clathrinidae > Clathrina > Clathrina lutea. Next base: position 7,339 of record JAOWAR010056561.1, read on the forward strand.
GCCTTTTTTGTGAGATCTAGACCAGTGTGGCCTTATTCGTGAGAGCTTGACTAGTGTGGCTCTCTCCATGAGAGGTAGACCGTTGTGGCCTTTTACGTGAGAGCTAGACCATTTTGGCCTTTTGCGTGAAGAAGAAAAGAGGAAAATATGCCAAGGGAGAGGGCTCAAACCTACGGCGCCATCGCCAAGCACAGCCGGAAAACCATGATCGTAACTGCTCTACCACTCGGCCAACTTATAAAGTTGGCTTGGGAGAGCGCTGTAGGTCTTCCAATTCGCATGGTTGTCCCAGGGAAGGTGGGGTGTTGAGGCGGGGCGAAAGAACGAGACGGAGAAGAGAGCAGCCGACGACTGGCGCTGAAGAAAAGGGAGCAGCCGAATAACGGCGCTAGGAAAATACTTTTCAATAAGCAAAGGCAGAAAAAACTTTTCTGATCGGAAGAAGAGAAGAAGAAAAGAAGAAAAGATGCCAAGGGACAGGGCTCGAACCTACGGCGCCATTGCCTAGCACAGCCGAAAACCAGGATTGTAAAGGCTCTGCCACTCAGCCAACTTTAAAAAGTTGGCTTCGGGAGCGGTTCTTGGCGGAGTGATGGAGCAGTTACGAGTGTGGTTTTCCCGAGGTGCTAGGCGATGGCGCCGAATGTTCGAGCCCTCTCCCTCTGCATCTTTTCCTCTTTTCTTCTTCTCTTCTTCCGATCACAAAATTTCTTCCTGCCTTTCCTTACTGAAAAGTCTTTCTTAGCGTCGTTTTTTGGCTGTTCTTTTTTCTTCATCGTCGGTCGTCGGCTGCTCTCATATCCATCTCGTTCTTTTGCCCCCCACCTCCCCACCCCACCCTCCCTGGGACAGGCGTTTGCAGTCGGAAGACCTACAGCGCTCCACGAAGCCAACTTTTTAAAGTTGTCCGAGTGGCAGAGCAGTTACGATTGTGGCTTTCCGGCTGTGCTGGGCGATGGCGCCGTAGGTTCGAGCCCTCTCCCTTGGCATCTTTTCCTCTTTTCTTCTTCTCTTCTTCCGATCAGAAAATTTCTTTCCGCCTTTGCTTACTGAAAGGTTCTGGTAGTGCTTGTCGTCATCTCTGCCTCATCTCTGCCCGTCACCATGACATCGTCCATAATGCTGCAGGTTACGTCAAATCTCGCTGTGACTTGATCGATCGATCTTTGCTAGATTGCTAGACTTGATGCAACCCTGAAAGGTAACCTAATGTACCGATAGAGACCCTTTTGTTTGTTGATCATCACCAACTCGAGTGCCTCGTCTAGTAGTAGCTGTTGGTGTGCACCCTTCAGCTCAATCTTCGTGAACCTCTGGCTGTACACCACGTTGCTGAATGCTTCTTCTAGTGTCAGGATAGGATGCTGGTCAACCTAAAGCGCTTGGTTTACTGGGACCTTGTAATTGCCACAGGGTCAAAAAGACCCATTCGCCTTCGGGACGCTCACCAATGGCGTTGCCCATTCAGAAAGGTCAACCATCTCAATGATGTCTTCTTCCTCCACCTGCTCAAGTTCATGGTCCACAGCTGGTCGAAGTGCAAACGGTACTGGTCGTGGCTTGAAAAACTTCGGCATAGCGCCTTCCTTGACGCATTCTCACCTCGCTTATCACTCTCACTTCCCTCACCACACTCGCTTCTCCTATAAATGCACGCAGCTATCCTCTTTCTACTACTTACTTGAAGTACTGCATACCCTTCACTGTTCCAAATCTCTCCTCGAAACCTTCCGGATACTTCTCCTTCCAGTGGTCCTGGTCGGCAATCTGCGCACTTCTTGTCATACGCTGAACGTCGTATACTTTGGGGAAACGTTCGCTCCAGTTCAATCATAGCACTGCCAGCCAATTCCATTGGTGGTGTCCGTCACAAACAATGGTAGTTCCGCTTCTTGGTATAGATATGCCGCACGCACTGAGACTTCCCCAGCCACCTTGATCTATTTGTATGGATAGCTTCGTAGTGTGTGACTTGAGGTGGCCAAAGGTACATGCGAGAAATGCCTCTCATAGACCGTACGTGGCATGATCGAGGCAGAAGGTCCAGTATCTAACTCCATGGAAAAAAGGTACCCTGCGATGGTGACGAATACTGCATCCTTGCTGCATTTGCGCTTTGCTTTGCAAATGGAGGCGTAAAAATCTTGGACAGACTCCTTCATGATGTTTTTTCACCTTTTGCATCGTTGCCTTCGTTAGTGATTTGTTGTGGTCCTTGCTGCGGAACTTGCGCTTGACAATGCCACTGTCTGCTGCAAGGGTGGCACTTCACCTCCCAAGGAGGTCAGACAGATGATCCTGTAGTGTAATGCCAGCTTTCACAATTCCCACACTCTTTCTGTCTTTTTCATCCTTGCTTTGGCTTCTGAGAACGTTCAGACGATACTGTCATCACTGGTTTGCTTCCCATGGAATCTTGCTTTATGCCCCGCACGGTTGCCTCAGTCGTCTCGTGAAGGCGAGCTACCGCCAATGCCTTGGCGAGTGACTATGAGTCTCCCTTCTCCAGCAACTTGCACTGCAAACGTTCGTCCAAACATTGCTCAATCAGTTGATCCCGCGGATACTCGTCCTCATTGGCAAACTTGCAAAAAGCTACCTGCTGTCGCAGTCAATGAACAAACTGCCCCGCCGTCATGCCCTCTCGCTCCTTCATTCTGTGAAAGACATGCCTTCGAACGCCATGTTAGATTTATATTCAAAATGGCCATCCAACATCCGTATAGCTTTGTCAAAAGCTCCCTCATCACTATTTCCTTCCACCCCTCCCTCTTGCAACGTTGCTTCTGGGCTGCCGTCTTCCAAATTTTCAAAAATGTCCTGCACATCCATGCCTGCGAGAGGAATCATTTTGCTAGCTTTACGCTTCTAGTCTGTCAGACCCATTCCGTCAGCATATAGCATTTCCACTTCTTTCAACGCCTAGCAAAGGTTCTGCTGCCATTCCAGAAATATCAAAGACTGGCAGAGGACGCTCATTCATCGCTTCCAAAAAAAAAAGCAATCCAGAACTAAGAAAGAATTTTTTGTTGCCAATTGTCACAGTGCTTCGGCTTCCCCAAATAATCTGATTGAAAGAAGAAAAATGTTGCATGCGGCTACAGTGCGATTTTCATCCTCGTCACCAATGTTGTGTTTAGTCCCACTCCCTGAGAATCATCACACTTGAGTCTTCATGTGAGGAGAGAGAGAGAGAGAGAGAGAGAGAGAGTAAATTACGTCCAGCAAAGAAGAGCGAGTCATCGCAAGAGCTAGCGTGTATGGTTAGGATAAACTATGATCACCATGGTTACTATAGTAATGTTTACAAGTACATATGTCAGATTGAAACCCCTTTCAGTCGTAAGCAAGGTGAGCCTGAGATCTTCTATACATTCTAATTTAGTGTAAAAAATCTATTGAATTGAAGAGCTTGACATCACGTGGAGCTATGGATTTTTCCCAAAAAGACTCAAACGACACCTGAGTTTCTCTCCTTGAGAAATTTTATAGCCACTCTCACACTTTGTAGAATCTAAAATCTCACCGGCAAGGCAATGTGAGACATCCTCCATTTTTGCAGGAGACAGCAAAATAAAGAGTTAAGTCTTTTGAGATGTGCGAAGAACATTAACTCTTAGTTGCAATGCCGAATTGACGGCTTTCGTTGTGGGATAATTGACTTAGAAATTGGGCTAGTTTGTGCTCTTCAAGTTCATTTCCCGTCCTGGATCTACTGATTTTGTGTCTAAACTGTTCGTTCCAGTCTGATATGTCTGTGCTGTTCTTAGCTTTGAACTGCTTCAATTCTTCTGTCCTCCTTCTTCTGTTGACACGGCGAAATGTTCAGTCATCGAGTAACGTCTTCAAGATCTACTGTGATTTCTCCATCATGTGTGGGCCGGGCCCTGATGGAGGGTGGAGCCTTGTTTACTCAAGTCGTGACGACGGCTCTGGTAATAACAACATGCAGAAGGGCACGCGTAGTAGCGCCACGATCACCACACTGCGACCGGGCAATGCTAACAAGCGGTTGGCTTATGATGTTCTTACTGCGCTGTATTCCAACACAAAGCCGTTTAAGCAGGTCATGCTGACTGGATACCATGACTATGGAAACCCAAGTGAGTGTCCACTTTTACTGTAGAAAATGCCTCAAAATGGTAAAACCCAAATGGTTATATACAGGTCAACACAGCACATCACCCCATCACTAAGCTTGGAATATTCTGAAGCTGTCATGGTGATGGGCAAGTGTATTTGCCTTGGTGGACTGATAGCTTATGAGCCCATAGATCAGACTTGCTTCAGCGCAAAACAAGGTCTGAGCAAGAAAAACCAAGAAAAGGTGTGTTAACAGCCTGTCTGTATTGTGCCACTATGTTTCCGTTCCAGCTCATTATTTTCAATGAGCACCAGGGTGGAAAAATGATATGGAAACTCGATTTTGCTTTAGGATTAGATCTTTCAATTCAGTGCCTATTCCTCTTCCATCCAATGTTTTAATCTCCCCTCGATAGGACTGAAATCAGTAAGAAGTCTTTTTGAGAAGTTAACGGCAAAACGAAAAAGTAAGAAAATGGTCTTGGTCCGAGCTTTTAGGATTCAAACCTGGTTTTGTGCTAAAAGAAGTTACAAGAGACCGTCCATGCTTGCGGAAAGTGTTGCAACAAAACTTTCTCAGCCATAGGCTTGTTTAAATAGTTTAAGGATATGTAACTGACGTTTTCAATTCCATGGACCGTCTTTATCATTGTCAGCGACCCTGGTGAAGATGTGCTTCAACAATGCTGCCCGAACAACACCACCAGGCCAGACAACTTTCATGAACTTTATCAATTGGGGCATCGGACGCAACGCATTCAGCTCATGCACTACAGTAAGAGAAATTTGATCATTTTTCAAAGGATTGTGTTTTTCTACTGCTCGACAAACTTCTCCTCTCCAGCTGTCAAAATAAGGACACAAGAGCTCCCAGTTAAATGAGAACAGTACATTCGTTTTCTCTCTCTCTCTCGCACGTGGCTGCTGGAGAACATAAAGGTCCCCCCATGCAGGGAATTTTTAGATACTTCGCTCTCAGGCTCTCCTCCCCTATCCAGCTCTTTCTAGTGCTCTCTCTGCAAAGTCCCCGTGCTCCACTCAGGAACAATACTAAATCAATCTGAATAAATTATGATTCGATGAGATCTAGCAAAACTATCATTGTTACAATCAAGCGTCATTTGACGCAATCAAACATCCATATAAACTTTGGACGCTTGAGCTCCGTGTTGAAGCTCACCCTTTCAAAATTTATGTCGTAGCGTCCCAGTGGAGGCGTCCAAGGTCTAGTCATAAATAGCTAAGCTTATATTTAGTTCACTAGACAAGAACAGAGCAAAATGATTCGGTTGCCGGACCGGCGCAATAGCTCAGTTGGCAGAACAGTGTCCTGGAATGCCTTCTACCCGGGTTCGATCCTCGGTCCCGGCAGTCCGACGATTTTTGCTCTGTTCTTGCTTTTTTCCATCCTTTGCGTGGTTTCCGTCAGTGTAGATTTCACGATTTTCACGATGTCAAAGTTATGATCCCCACATGATTGAGCTCAGTTCGCGTTGAAGCTTACCCATCACTTTTATTATTATAATTATAATTATTATTATTATTATTATTATTAT
>JAOWAR010056672.1:0-20399 GCA_028571005.1 Clathrina lutea
CAATTGCTAAGTCAATACAACCACTACTCAATTGCTAAGTCAATACAACCACTACTCAATTGCTAAGTCAATACAACTACTCAATTGTGTAATTACTACTGAGTACAATAATGGAAGCAAAGTGTCCTCAGATATTTCTGATTATTTGATCATGACGAAAGAAGTGAAAGAACTCCTCAGTACCCTTGCAGCAAGGTGCATCTGGTATGTAAGGCAGAGACGAGGCAGGGAATAGCACCATTGTCGCTGATACTTAACCTTTCCTTTTCATCATGTGCGAAAACCCTTCTCACAAGTTTACTCCAAAATTGAATTTGGCCTTTCAATTCAGAAACAGTATCAGCTGCATCTGTGCAGATATAATACTGGTTTGCATCTCTTTTGCAGTTGTGAGGTGTGTGGCTGCAATGCAGCCGGAGCAGCGTCGACGACATGCAATGGTACAGGAGTGTGTATGTGTAAGGTCAACGTGGTCGGCATGAAATGCGACACATGCCAAACCAACACGCTTGGCTTGGACTCTTCGAACCCAGCAGGCTGTGCAGAAGGTCAGTTGAGCATTCTCTGGTCCTCGATCATTTAAAGGGAGTGATACAATTATGGAAACATTTCCTCATTTGGCCTTCCTTTCTCTCCTTTCCCTTCTGCTCATTGGTGCTCATTGAAGTCTAAGCTCTAACAGGAATGAATTATTGGGATAATGTGATGGTGTTGCGAACAGTAAGATTATTCTCGTGTGATAAGCTATTTTATGCCCGGGTTTAAATCTCAGTCTTGCCAAGGAGTTTGAGCTTCATGAAACGTTCTTCAAAGAAATACTAGCCTGTACATATCGAGTTGATCTGCCGGCCACGGCGAACTTTTTGATCCGGGAACTCAAGCATGCGCATGGGCTCTGCGCGGCCGTGAAATCATGTGTGCACCTCACAGTGTGACGCTCGCCGCGCGGCCATCAGGCACGTAGATATATGTTGGCCAGGGTTGCATGCAATGTTTGTTGACGTCAGAGGTCCTGGAAATAAAATTCAATGGGATAATTCTAAGTGGCGTCATGTACAGCGCGCAAGCCGGCATGGTCGAGCCGCGAGTGGCCCGCCTCAGCACCGACCAATCAGCGACCAGGAATTTTATCGGTCATCGCCCGAGCTCACGTGCATCGCGCGCGGGATTTCAATGCACAAATGCACAATTCCGGCCAACATGGAAGCCTGAAAAGTTCGCTGGATCAACTTGACATGAGCTGAAAGAAACTATGTCTATTGGGAAAAGAGAACTGTTCTAAGCTCATACCCACTTCTTTCCACGCAATCCGGAGTTAAAGGTTTTTGTCGATGCTGTACAGCTGTCCCTTGGTGAGTAGAGTTAAGACTTCCGGGAAGTTGCAACAATAGATCTGAATTGAGACTTCAGTGAAGTTGCAAGTTGCTACAACAGATCTGAATCGAGACTTAAATGAAGTTACAACAACAGATCTGATCATGACTTAAGACTTCAGTGAAATTATATTAACAGGTCTGAAGCACTTCTTGTGCGCGTGTCTGTGTGCTTGCTTGCTGCAGTGCCTCAGCCTATTGTAACCGCCCAAAGTGCTTCAACCCTCCTTGTGCGTTGGGCTCGCCCTGTGTCCGGAGTGGTCCTGACCTACGTGGTCTTCCAGGATGGTGGTCCGGGAAACTCAGCCATCACCATTACGAGAAGCACCCAACCTGGCAGTATACAGGTGCGCTCCCTTCAGCCGTATACCACCTACCGCTTCTTTGTGCTGGCCCGAACTGCCACCGAGAGTGCTCGCAGCAGTGTGACAGAGGCCCGCACCCAGTCTGGGGGTAAGGACAGCAACATCATAAAAGATTCTTCACAGCATTAAGTCAATATTTTTTCCTCATTTGAGTTGTTCTGCAGAAGATTTAAATTCGTGGATTTTTTTGCCGTTCTGGGAGCCATGTGTGGTGTTGCCTGTACATGATCACACCACAGAACTGCTCAGAAGAGAACAGCAGTACAGCCATCCTTAGGCCTACCTTCCCCTTCAGGATTGACGTTAATGTACATATAAGTTTTCCTTTGACCAAATTAACTTCACTTTTCCTTTTTTTGCTCTCCGCTCCATGAGCTTTATTTGTTTTTTAGCAAGTTTTACATAGCAACTGAGAAGGAAACCTAACTGATCCGTTTGTCGAGTCCCTTTCAGGAATTCATCGGCAGTTTTGTCACACTTCCTGAAATGACCCAGAAGTTGCCGGACAGGTTTGCCCGCAAAGAAGAGCAGTGGCCATGTACACCGAGTTTGGTACTCTTTAAAATTTCAAGTCACACCTGCTTCAACTTGCACTTCTTTCACTGTTTTCCTTCTGTAGTACCATCTGGACAGAGCTCCCCAATCGTGTCCGCACGAAATGGGTCCACTCTTATCACATGGATGCAACCGACGGTCACCGGAGGAGGCCCACTCACCTATAAACTTAACATGGTTGCCACTTCATTTAGTTCTCCTCTTCCGCCACTTCGGCGTGGTGCTCGCTTTGAGGGTCTTGGCTATGCCCAGCTGCAGGAGGCGCTTCTTCAGGGCGCAAACACTGACCTGCAGCTAAGCTTCCGAACACTCAGCACTGACGCAGTTCTCCTCTTTGCATCAGATCAGTTTGCTGCCGGGAAGACAGCCATTCAGATTGTCCGCCGGCACGTGCAGTTCTTGTTTGATTTTGGATCCGGACCTTCTCTAGTGGAGGCGAGATCGGTGGATGTGAGCGATGGCGCCGTGCACACAGTGAGAGCAGTGCGCAACGGTGCTATCGGAAGCCTAATTGTGGACAGTACTTTGCCAGTGAACATCACATCGACGCTGGGTTCCATCATGCCGCCCGCTACGCAGTTCTACCTTGGCGGCATGCCATCTCAGCTCGCCAGCTTGTTAGGATTAGCAAGTGGTTTCAACACGGCTTCATTTGCAGGCTGCCTCAGCGACCTTCGCATCAAAGCTCAGGCCACAGACATTGATGCAGCGACTGTCACGTCTCAACGAGTTCTCCCTGCGTCCTACGGCTGTCCAACCACACTGATTTCGAGCATACACTTCCTGGGAGGGCCTGGTGGCCATGCATTGCAGACCAACAACCCTCTGATGAACATTGGTGGAACCCTCTTTTATGTTGAGCTATCGGTTCGTACAAAGCAAGATGGTGGCCTTCTCCTGTATTCACAAAGTGATCAACAGATCGACTTCTTAGCATTACAAATAGTAAACCGTGACGTGCAGTTCCTCTTCAACAATGGCCAGGGTGTGATCACGGTGACCACAAACCTTCAGCACACCATCAATATTTGCGATGGCCAGTGGCACAGCATTGTGGTGTTCAAGAACCGCACGTCAGCCACGCTTACTGTTGATGGCCGCTTCTCAGTCACAGGGTCGGGGCCGAACGATCCAACTGCAACAGTCAGCACCGATGTGGGGGTTGTCTACATGGGTGGTGTGCCTACTGGCTTGACCATTCCAGCGGCAACCACCATACGCAATCGCTTCTTCTCTGGATGCCTGCGCAATGTGTCCATTGGCAACACAACTCTACAGCCATCACAACTGGTCTTTGCTCGCCTCAACGCCTGTCCTGATGTAGCGGCTCCTGGCTCCTGTGAGCGGTACAGTGGCCTAGCCACTGCTTCAGCGCCACGTCTTGTCTTCCAAGGCAATGGCCAAGCCCACGAGTTCAAGGGAGACGAGCTCAACCCAGCAGCAGGTAGGTATTAGATGAATAATTTAATCTATGCAGATTGCTGCGGTGAGATGGCAAAGGTGGGACAGTGTGATTAGGCCGGTATTGCCTTGGCGTTATGTTAAAGAGACAAAACATATACGATCAGATGGACAGCAGGTGCAGTTCAGCCATGATCTTAGTCTATCACACACAGTGACAAAAAAAAAACTCTCACATATAACACTCTGTTCTTCTCTCTTCTCCTTAGATTACATCTTTCGTGTGTCTGCAATCTCGCAGACAGGCACCGCCAACAGTCCCTGGACCACGCTTCGTGCGACTGACACAGGTAGACTCCGCTGTACACACTGTGTGCAAACTGACTTTTTTTTTTAATCTATTTTTCATTGCCGCTGGAGGAACCACTGATGAGCCAGTTGTCACAGTCACTCATCAATATCTCAGCTATACGCTGTCACATCCTAGCCAGGGGTAAAGAAACCACAAACACACACACACACACACACACACACACACACACACACACACACACATACAACACGTCGTGCAATTCAGTGTAGTGTTGAAGGAGTCTTCATGAGGAAATGCACAGACAAAAGAAGTAACTCTGTGCAGTCAAGAGTTATGTTCGTCGCAACTAGAATGCACTTAAATTAGGAGCCATCACCTGGTTTTCGAATCTCCTTTGAAGTATGTGCACTTTAATTTAGCCCGAAGGTGAAGATGAGGAGAATATTCTAAGCGTGTTACTGCATCTCAAGGAAGTTTGGCACTGACCGCCACTCTCTGCCTTTATCTGCAGCACCGTCTGGTCAGCTCCCTCCATCAGTGACATACACTTCAGGAACAACAGTCCTGGTGACGTGGTCTCCGCCCACTGCTGACAACGGTCTTCTCCTCGGCTATCGACTCAAGCTCTACCCTCTTGCTACATTCGATCCTTCTTTCTCCTCATCTGCTCCTTCCCCAAGCACTCCGTCAATCATCACGATGGTTGGTAGCAGCGCCTTAAGCAGTGCAGTCAGTGGGCTGTTGTCATCGCGCCGCTATGAGGTCCGTGTGAGTGCCTTCACAGGAGGTGGAGAAACAGAGAGCAGTGGAGCATTCTTCACTACCAATGAAGCAGGTAATCCTCCTTGGCATTCAATCCATTCTAGTCACGTAAACATTAGTAGATGCATGGGCTTAAATTTGTCAGATTTGTCTCCTCAATTGGCTGTATGTTTCTTTCACATGGGGTCTAGATCTTTTCATAAAGAAAACAACAACAAGAGCATTGCCAGACTAAACTATCACTTTGCTATTTTAAAACGTTGATTTTGTTCAGTATTTGACTTCCTTGTCCCTCACAGCGCCATCTGGTGTGCAAGAACCAGCCGCAGTGACGGTTTTATCCCGATCAGTGACGTACAGATGGATGTCACCAACAGATCCAAGCGGTCGCCTGCTTCGCTATGTGCTGCTGGTCAACAATCAGACAGTTTATAACAGCAGCATCGTGTCGACTCGACTCTTTGTGCATGCTAACTTACAGCCCTTCAGTGATTACACTGCCATACTTAAGGCGTGCACAGCCCCCGGCTGTACAGACAGTGTGAGTGTAACAACACAGACGCTGACCGACGTACCTGAAGGTGTGAGCGCGCCAGTCCTTACACCAGACAGTGAGGACAGTGTTGAGGTGCGTTGGACTCCTCCAGCTCAGCCCAATGGCATGATCACCCGCTATCAGCTCTTGCAGGGTGAGGGGTCGCTGGCCATCGTCTTTGACGGCGACAGCTCAAGTCGTCGTACAGTCGTCCGTAACCTCAATGCAGCAACACGCTACGTATTCCGACTGCGTGTGTTCACTAGTGCTGGACCAACTACAGGACCAATGGCATCAACCACCACATTGGAAGATGTACCATCGGACATCGCTGCGCCTGTTCTCCATTCAACCACACCAAATAGCGCCTTGGTCTTTTGGCAAGCCCCTTTGACTCCCAACGGTGTCATCACAAGCTATGGACTGCAGCGAGACGGAGTACAGCTTACCCTGAACCTTTCCGCAACAAACTTCTCTTACACTGACAGCGGTCTTCTTGCTTACACCAACTACTCCTATGCTGTTGTGGCGTGCACCGCCAAAGGCTGCAGCGTCGGCAATGAGAGCTCGGTGCAAACAGCTGAGGGAATTCCCACCGGAGTACAGCCACCAGTGCTGACAGCGGCTGGCACGGACACCGTCTATGCAACTTGGCCAGATGCTCTGCAGGCCAACGGCATGCTGACGTACAGACTTTTCGTGCACGGTCCTCGACTGGCAGTTGGAGGACAGTCGGCGGAGAATGTGTCGTTTTTTGTCACAGACAGTGCACGTGCTGGCGAGACAGTGAACGTGACTGACTTGCTAGCATACAGCATGTACACTGCGGTAGTGGAGGCCAGCACTCGGGCTGGAGCAGCCAACAGTTCAGTCAGTGCTGTAGTCCGCACGGCTGAATCTGGTAAGAACTCTGAAATGGTTGGTTACTTTTCGAATGCCTGTAAAAAGTTAAAGAAGGAACTCTTTTACCGTGAGATATCATAACTTACACCTTACCCCCTGCATGTCTGCATGCTACTTGCTGAATTTTGCCAACCCACTCTCTCCTTTGTCTCACACAGCACCCACTCTCTCCTTTGTCTCACACAGCACCGTCGGCCGTCAACATTCCTACAGCAGTGACGATCAACTCAACTTTCTTGACACTGATATGGTCACCACCTGGCCTCCCCAACGGTGTCATCATACGTTATGACCTAGTCATTTCAGACACAAACTCTGTGAAAGCTCCCACAACCGTATCTTTCACTGGTGTCGACCTGATGGGTACCGTGAGCAGTCTGCTTCCATACACTGATTACAACATTCAGCTTGTGGCGTACACCAGTGAAGGCTCTGGTCGTAGCGCAGAAGTGACTGTTCGAACAGCTGAGGATGGTATGAGGCATAGACGTGTTTTTCTTTAGTTTTGATAAAATGAATGACATTGAGCTCGCGAGTCTTGCTGAATAATGTGAGAGTGGTTGAGTCTTACTGAACAGTGTGAGAGTGGTCACCCACTTTACTGATTTCATCCAAGCCTTTCTTTTCCCTTCTTTTGGTAGCTCTTTTGATGTTAACATCTTACTGTTTTCCTGATTTTCCCACAGTTCCTACCGGAGTGGTCGCTCCAACAATCTCGATGATCACATCGCGCAGTTTCTTTGCAACATGGCCTCGGCCTTCCTCTCCCAATGGTGTTATTCGGCGCTATGCTCTCTTCATCAACGGCCCGGCCGGACTTAACAGCATCCCCCTTCCCGGCGACGCTCACAACGTCAACGTGACCAGCTCTCCTCAACTTGCCATTCAGCCATTCACCACTTATGGCGTGTGGCTGGAGGCGTGCACTGACGCTGGATGTGGACGGAGTGCAGAACAAGCAGTGTCCACAGCCGAAGACGGTACACCAACATAATTGGCCATTTTATACACCCCTTTTAGAAATGAAGGCATTGCTAGCAACAAGACATTGCCTAGTAACACTAGAAACTATGAAGCTCAGCAAACACTTTTCCTCCCTGCCTCCTTATCACGAAAAAAGAAAAATACCGGTGAGATTTTGAAAAAAAGGGAGAATACCAGTGAGATTTTGAAGAAAAGGAAAACACAATGAGATTTTAAAAAGGAAAATACCGGTGAGATTTTGCTCGTGCCCATGCACATAAATCAAGCTATAGTCCTGTCCTTGGTTATGTTGGAGGGTTGGAGGGTTGGAGTGGAGTTTTGAAGAACAAGTTGCTTCCTTCTGTACATGTGTTTCAATCAATTTGATCAGTTCCCGGGGGTGTGCAAGCACCAACCATCATTGGAACCAATGCCACTTCGATTGAGTTCAGCTGGAAAGCCCCAGGACAACCAAACGCAGAATTTGTCTCCTATCAAGTGGAAATACGGAAGACCAGTGATCTACAGCTGGTTGCCATGGTGTTCTTCAATGATTCCAAAACCTTTCAGGCGGTGGTCAGGCAAGGTCTGGAACCATCGACAAACTATGAACTACGCCTGGTTGTGTCCAACCGAATTGGCCAGACAACCTCTGGAAAGGTGACCACGGTCACAGCTGATGGCAGTAAGTGTGTGATAAATTGTCTGCACCAAAAATGTGTTAGTATGTCAAGAGCTGTACATGTTGTGGGAATATGTAGCTTTTGAAAAAAGGCAGCTCAGAACAGAGTCAAACAACATGGCTGCTCCTCTTTCTGAGCATGTGCTTTCCGCGCAATTAAATTGCGCTTTCTGACCGTGCGCTCGCATTGGGTATGTTGCAAAAGACAGCATCCAGTGGAACTCGGATAACACGTACCTCTTGGGAGATTGAGAAAAGTATGTATTAGCCGAACTCACGTAGCACAATCAAAGGCGGTCTGTTGTTGCGACAAGTACTTATTAGCCAGTGTATGTTTTTCCTTCTGAGCTAGCCTATAAGAAAATCATACAGATATATAGGTAATTATGCTTTCAATGCAAGTACTGTTATCACAGAAGTCAGAAGATCTTTCATTAGTTCTTTACTAATTTCTGCTGTGGAACACAGTCTGCTTTGCGCATGCACTGATCTTTGATTGGCTCTAACATCTGTATGATTTGTTGTCCTGATGCCTGTTATTTGCAGCACCCACTGGTATTCACTTACCGGGCCTGGTTGCTGTCAACTCAACAGCAATCAACATCACCTGGCTGGCACCGCAGCAACCAAACGGTCAAATTGTCATCTACACAGTGAAGAGGTAGACTTTTTATAACTACTGTAATTCTTTCGAATCTATAGAAGACAGGTAAAACTGGTAAAACTGGTAAAACTGGCAAACCCTGTTCATCTCTTTCTGCCGCGGAAAGTCACTATTCACAACGAATAGATCTTTTTTTCAAAATTTCAAAAAGTATACATTTTGCTTTTCGATACAAAGATTGTTTCCCATGATCTCGTCCCCATCCCGGCAGTTCTCCCAGGCCATAAAGTGCAATGAGTCAGTAAAATTCTCACGAACAGCTAAACAGTAGGAGAAGTTGAAACGATCTTCTAGATCTCACGTGCATGTTTAAACTTCTGTAAGGAAATAAACAGAGACACAAGGGGAAAGCAGGATGGTGAATATATCCCAAACATGTTGCCATTTTCATCCTCTTCAGTGAGATTGAGCTCTCCAGGGATCGGAGTGTTCACTAATTGTAAGGAGATAGGGCTGAGTATAGTTTGAACAGATGCCTCAATTATGTTAAATGTGTGACAGGATGAGCGTGTCTCCTGCTATCACACCTTCATCGAGACATCTGTTGAGCCTCTCTTCTTGGTCAGCAATCTCCTCCGTGAACACTCTGATCCCTGGAGGACTCAATCCAATTAATAGGAATGCCAAAAGAAGGCGTCGTCGAAAAAACTGTTAGAACATTCGTTGGAACACTTGGGAAATATACTTACCCCCTTGTTCCTCCTTTGTATCTTCGCTATTTTCTTACAGAAGTCAAACGATATTTTTCATGCTTGGCACCTCCTTTTACAGCACAAACTACCTGGCCCAAAAAAGACGAAACATAATAGGTGAACATGAAAATTTTTTTTTGCCAAAGTAGCACCAGGACAGGTGCATTCAGGTATTTTTATTTTTTATAACAAACACCTTATGCCTCCAGGGTAACTCATGTTGGTGACAGTAGATGGTTTCAATTTACTTTTTAAAAAAAAAAAAAAAAAGTCAATTAAGCCATTTGCTAAGAGCTCGAACTGACAGTCTGTCTGATCTGACCTGCAGGGGCAATGTTGTTCTTCTAAACGCCACAACTCCAGGATCAACCATTGACGGCTCTTTGCAGCCATTCACAATATACAGCTACAATGTGAGATTAGGCTCTTCAAACATGGCCATCATATTTTACTTAAATATACTCGTTATAGTGCACCCGGTGAAGTGCTGTTGAAAGACGAAAAATCATCGCACAAGTTCATATAAACAAGAGATATCTACTTTAATTCTGAAAATGCAAACCAGGGATTTCAGTTGGGTTGCAGCGCCTGCTGTTCAAACAGCTTATAGTCCTTAAGTTGTTACTGTTTAGGTTTAGCAACTTTGTTTATACTTGCTTAACTTTTATCACCTGTCATGATAATCTCTTCAATCCCCTTATATTCAAATCATGACGGAGGTGTGTTCAGTTCGTTTTCTGATCTGCTCTTGTTTAGGAGACGGTGATCATTAATTTATTGGGTTTTCACAGTATTGCATTGTAACATTGAAACAGCTGGTCAATTAGCTGGTATTGCATTGTAACATTGAAACAGCTGGTCAATTAGCTGGTATTGCAATGTATTGTAATCCTGGAAATTTTTGTATGGGAAAAAATTTCATAAGTTCGGGTGAATGCCTTTCCGTAAGTGACAAATTTTTATAACTTTGTAGTCAGCAGTAAAATTGGCAGTTAGGGCAAAGCAGCCGTTAATTCGGCAGGTCTTCGCTGCCGCGCTTGTAAACTACAGCGTAGTCTACATTTGTGCTTCGCTGGCTTTGTCGACTGGCCTGTAGCTTCGTCTGTATCTACATGGTCGATCTCGACACTTCCGTCAGCCCAGGATAGGTGGTAGCACAAAATACATTCTATGTAATTTGTGTGCCATCAATTTTAGTAAGCTATTTCACAAATTTTGGTTGACTTTGAATATTATAAAATTAAACCGCTTACGAAAATTTCCAGGATTACAGTAACATTGAAAGAACTGCTCAAGTGACTGGTATTGCATTAATGTCACTTGAAACAGCTGCTCAATTAGCTGGTAATGCATTGTAACATTGAAACCATTGCTCAATTTCCTGCCTGGACATGGCTATACTTGATTTTCTTCCACTCTATTGAACTTTTTAGGTGCGTGCTTGCACACGGTTTGCATGCGGTGAAGGAGCATCAGCGACAGCCAGAACGGCTGAAGACGGTGAGATGAAGAACTTTGCATTTCAGCCAGAATCGAGAGATTAATTGCTTGCATGCAAGCTTAGCTTGTGGACATGATTTAGTGAAGTGCTCAGTGCATGGCTTGTCATTGTATGATATTGATTGCTCTTTTCTTCCGCTCTCTTATAGCTCCACAAGGTCTTTCAGCACCAACTGTGGACGTTGAAAGTGGGGGAGCCATTAACGTCACCTGGGGTGAGTATACCACAAAAGCCCCTAAGGAACCTGACGACACCAGAAATCTGCATATCTGGTTGGGTGGGAGGGTTGTGTTTGCTCTGTGACAACTTGTATAAAGACATCACAGCTGATTAGGAGGCCTTTATCGTAATAGGCTAGAAAGTTTTTTTCCAGTGATAGAGGGAGTCAGCATAGCTGTAAAATGCAATTTTTGATATTTTTCAATGTCTGCAGCTGCTCCTCAACAGCCTAATGGCGTTGTTCAGCGATACTTCATCACTCGAATTGACGTGTCTCGTTGCTGCAGTCCAGGGACTGCCACCTGCCAATTGCCTTCTAGGTAAACAGCAGCAACAATTACGATAGAAATCTTGGCTCTTTCTAAATCTGATCACTTCATATAGCAACACTGAAATATATTCCTTTTATATTTCTCCATTTTAGGCCGTCTTCCACAAGCTGCTTTGGTGCGAACACCACAGGGATGCCATCAGATCTGTTCTTCTATCGTGACAATAGCAACACTCTTATGGCATATACGCAGTATGCTTATGCGGTGGAGGCCAGCACGAGAGGAGGGATGACTCGCAGCGCATACACTGTTGTCATCACACCTGAGGCAGCACCCGCTGGGGTCTTGATACCATCAGTGAGCAATATTGGTGCAAAGTATGCTCTTGTCTCATGGTCAGCTCCATCTTTACCCAATGGCGTGATCATTGAGTATCAGCTGTTGAAAAATCGATCAGCAGTTGTCAATGACAGTTTGCCTGGAGCGTTCAACGACACCTCTGTTTTGCCGAACACAGTGTACTCTTACACACTGTCAGTCTGCACCATCGCTGGATGCTCTTTGTCATCTTCACTGGTAGTTGTGACTCCCGAAAGCGTCCCAGAAGGTCTCCTTGCCCCGACCCCTATGGTGTTGTCACCGCATTTGATAGCTATCACCTGGCAGCCCCCCAGTATGCCCAATGGGGCAATTTTGCAGTATCGCATCTACCTAGACACATCACCCACTGCTGCCCTGCAGACTGACTCGACCATCTTTTCTGGCAACGTGTCTTCCCTCCTTCCCTTCACATCACACTTCTTCACTCTGGAAGCTTGCACAGCAGCAGGCTGCAGCCGTAGCGTTATATCAAGTGTTGTGAGAACGTTTGCAGCGGCACCTCAGGGTCTCAGTCCTCCAGCAGTGGTGCCTCTTACATCAAGGTCTGCAGACCTGATGTGGAATGCTCCACTCTCTCCGAATGGCATCATCACATCCTATACTGTGTACCGAAATTCTTCCGTAGTTGCAGTCCTGGCGGCCAACATCACCAATTTCATGGACCCAAGTCTCAGTGCTCACACGGTGTACTCTTACAGGGTCGAGGCGGCCAACCAAGCAGGCTCTGTCCGAAGCGGAATGACAGTCATACGCACACCTCAGGACACTCCAGAGGGACTGACGCCACCTGCGGTCACCGCTGTCAACTCCACGACGTTTGCTATTGTCCTTCCCTTACCGACAAAACCCAATGGCTTAGTTGTGAACTTCTCCATCCTGGTGGACAGCACGAGCAACGCTGTGTCACTGGGCATGCATCAAAATACTTTTCTGAGCGGTTTCCTACCATATTCTGTGCACACATTCCGCTCAGAGCTGTGCACGGTAGTAGGCTGTGCAATTAGCATGGCAATCACCTCGAGAACACAGCAAGCGCTTGCTGAGGGCCTGGCCCGGCCGAACACAACTGCACTAGACGCCTTCTCGGTGCGAGTGACCTGGACCAAACCATCATCCCCGAATGGTGTTCTTTCTCGCTACCTTGTACAGCGTCGCTCACCGTTTTCCTCACAATCCATTTCTGACGTCACATCACAGTTGGCAAACGTGACAACATTCACAGCCATCGACAGGTCACTATTGCCATTCACCGCCTATGAATACCGTGTCGGTGTACAGAATGGCGCTGGCCTTGGGTTCAGCACTTGGGCGTTGGTTCGTACAGGTGAATCCATTCCTCAAGGAATTACGATCACTTCGCTCGTCGGCTTTCAGCGGTCTGTCTCGCTGTCATGGACAATACCCAAAACGCCAAATGGCATCATCACGAAGTATGAAGTTTATTTCCGGGACCGAGGCAGTGTGAATGAGTCTTTGGCAGCGACAGTCACAAGCGCACCATTGAATGCCACAGTCGACGGCCTGACTCCATTCACCTACTACGAATTCCGCGTTGCTGCATCTACAACTGCAGGGACTGGATACAGTCTGTTGCAGATGGTACAGACTAACGAGGACAGACCTGAGCAGGTGCAACCAATCACGATTGCAGAGAAGGGAGTCGATGGGACGTTCCTGAACCTTACCTGGGAGCCTCCATTGCTTCCCAATGGGGTCATCGTCAATTACAAGCTCTTCAACGTTGGTGACGGTGTTACTGAGCAGACATCTGTCAACCGATGGTTCCTCTTTCGCCGTCTCATGCCGTTCACCAGCTACACGTTAGAGCTCAGTGCGTGTACCACGGTCGGCTGCACCAATGGAAGCGTGCAAGTCTTCACAACAGCAGAGATAGCACCCACCACTCAGCCGCAGCCCTCTGCTCAAGCCAGCAGCTCACGCTCAGTCCGAGTCGACTGGCGTCCACCCGCAAACCCTAATGGTCTCATTGTCTCCTATGCTCTAAGACGCAAGCTTGCAAGCCAGGCTGATTCAAGTGCAACCATTGTCCTGGTACGAGACCCGCGAGTGATGCCATCTATGAACTTTGAAGACACAGGGCTTGCGCCATACACCCAGTATCAATACCAGGTGGCAGCAAACAACAGTGTAGGGAGTGTTGTCAGCCAATTTAGCCACACTGTACGCACCTTGGCTGGCAGCCCCGAGGGCGTTCCAGCTCCAATTGTCTTCTCTCTCTCCTCCTCGTCCATACAACTCATGTGGTCAGAGCCGCTCAAACCCAATGGCCCGATATCTGGCTATGAGGTATTCCGTAACGGCTCTCAGATTGTTGCGGTATCTGGCACAGCACGCAGTTACCTTGACAACACTGGTCTGAGTCCATTTGTCATCTACAGCTACAGGCTGCATGTTTGCACAAGTGGGGGAAACTGCTCGTTTGGTCCAGCCGCTCAGAACCGCACTCTGCCCGCTGCACCGTCAGGAGTGCCTGCTCCCATTTTGATTGCAGTGAATTCAACAGCCCTCCTTGCCTCATGGTTCAGGCCTACGCAGCCAAATGGGCTAATTGAGCGCTACAACTTAAGTGTGAGGGTTTGCCAGTCAACCAGTGCTTTTGGTGTGCTGTCTCTCCCTGGAACAGTACTTCAACAACTTGTCGCTCCTCTCCACCCATTCACGTGCTATGAAGCAAGTGTCTGGGCTTGCACAAGTGCTGGCTGTACTCAAAGCAGTGCTAGCCAAGTCACTACACCACAAGCAGCTCCAGATGGTGTTCATGCACCTTCTATCACTGCTGCCTCAGTGGATGTACTTCAAGTCACAATCAACCCTCCAATGTTTCCCAACGGCCAGCTCCAGTCGTACAACATTCTCCGCAATGGCAGCAGTGTGCGCATTTTTGGCAGAACAGCCATTGCCGGTGGTGGACCTTTGACCTTCCTTGACACCGGCTTGCAGGCAAACACACTGTATAGCTATGTAGTCATCATGGCAACAGGTGGTGGGAACACGACCAGCCCATCGACCTTGGCCATGACCAACCCGGAAGCTCCACAAGGCCTGTCGGCACCAAACGCCACTGCACTAAGTTCCAGCTCTGTCCGTGTGGTGTGGGATGTGCCGTCCCGGCCAAACTCTCCCATTCTCTACTACACACTCCAGCTGAATGGCAACGTGGTGTTCAATGGCACTGCCAGGTCACACACTGCGAGCCAGCTGACTGCGTACACACAATACAATGTACAGTTTGATGCGTGCTCATTTTATGGGTGCACTTCAAGTCCCTTCACTCTGGTCATCACCTTGGAGAGTGCTCCGGGCCTAGTTGCTGCTCCCCAAGTCAGCAGCACATCAGGCCCTCGCCAAGTTAACATTCAATGGCAGGCTCCTTCATCTTCGAACGGTGAGATTTTGGGATATATTGTGCAACGCCGCCTCACCTCTCAGGGAGTGCGTGGTCCAGCGACCCTTGTGGCAAATGTCAATGCCTCTGTGCAGGCCTACATCGACACATCGGCACAACCAGTCTCGCTGTACGAGTACCGCGTCACGGCAGAGAACTCTGCCGGAAACAGCACCAGCGCATGGTCCCAGCTCACTACCACTGGTGAGGACAGTCCTGAGCAGGTGGCCACGCCAGTGCTTCGCGGTGTAACCAGAACAACCCTGCAGGTCTTTCTCCCAGCCCCAGGCCAGCCCAATGGTGTTGTCTCCTCTTACAGTGTTGTCATTAACAGTTCGAATGTCAGTGAAACGATCAATGCTCAGCAACAGCTCGCCAGCATTACAGGTCTGAAGCCGTACACTCTGTACTCTTTAACTGCCAGGGTCTGCACCAGTGGGGGCTGTGGTACAAGTGGCTCGGCATTGCTCGCGAGGACTGCAGAGGCGCCACCAGAGTTGCTTCAATCACCAGTTCTGCTCCAAGTCAACACAACATCTGTCTTGTTGCTGTGGCAGCCTCCAAATACACCGAATGGTCTTATAACGGGGTAAGTGTCTTATAACCGGGTAAGCGTCTTACAACGGGGCAAGTGTAGGAATAGTCCCCTCAAAACAAAAGGAACAAATGCAATAATACATTAAGAAAAGAAATGTTTTGCGCTGAATGTCCAATAACTTCTACAGAAACTTTCGCTTAGTGTGTGTACATTTTTATGTATTTTTTTGTCGGTGGGTGTTTATTCCCTGCCCACGAGCTTTCCTCCACCTCATCTTGCAATCTCCTCGAGCTTATAACTAGTATTGTACTGGTGCATACATCAGTTATATGTGTACCCATTCCATGTCTTACACAGTTCCATGGTCTGTGCATTTGTTCTGACTATCAGCATGTCCCATCACCAGAGCTCTACCCTTCTCCTTAATTTGCTCTGGAAGAAGGGTATTACTGTGTCTGCAGTAAAATTTCCATGCTGTGGCGGGTTAAAAGTATGGGGACTTGGTAAAACCAACGGTTCCTCCAATTATTGCAGATAGCGACAGTGAAAAACCTTTTCAGTCAAGTGAAATCATAATCTCTCTCTCTCTCTCTCTCTCTCTCTCTCTCTGAACTCTGCCAATCCCCTCGCCACTACCAATCAGGTATAGGCTGTTTTCACGAACAGTGTGTCCCCAGCCTGGGCTGCTGCTCAATCAGGTGTGCACAGTTGGTCGAGATGTTCTCCGGTTCAACGGCTCAGCACTGCAGGCGTCTGTGCAGGATCTAACACCGTACACAAGATATGAATTTCGACTTCAGGCCTTCAATAATCAAGGCAACACGACAAGTTCCTACTCAAAGGTTGCATTTACGCTCGAGGCTGGTAAGTTTTATCCATAATTGCAGAGAATCCTTCTCCCTGAGTTTAGTTCACAACTGTCCTTTTCCATTTCTTTTTGTCATGTACTTTCAGAGAGCTCCGTTTTAAGCTTGAAATGAGGGAATAATTATGCTGTAATGGACTGGAATGTAATGAAAATGTTTGTAATGGCATCCTGAAATTTTGTTTGAAGTTTGGACATGGATAATGTGTATGTGCTCATCATGCAGGATCTGGTTCGTTTCATGTGAAGTTAAGTACGCACACAACTGCACACAGGCAAATATTGTGCAGAGTTTATTTGGGTGGAATAAATGAATATTGAGCTTGTCTATATAGGAATAAATGGAAACATCCAAGGGAAAGAGGGAGTGGAGGAGACCAGCTGTGAATGCTTGGTGACACCTACAGAGCAACATGACCTTAGAATCAAGTATCTTGTGCAGTTTTCAAATTTGTTTTGCCTTGCCTTGGATAGAGATCTCTTGCATAGCAGTGCTGACACCGGGCTGGCGTGTGTGTGGTTCATTTACTGCCCCCTCCCCAGGTGTTGCCATTTTTTTTAATATCTATTATTGTATCTAAGACTGTAGTCTTCTCAAGTTAGATGTAAGCAGCTTAGAGCTAAATGCCGTGTCTATTCTTCTGTGTGTATGTTTGTGTGTGCATGCAACTTCAGCACCAACTGCTACCGCCGCTGCCAGAGTCACTCGCACTGAGGTCGCTGGGTCTGTTGACTTCAGGGTCGACTGGAGCAACTCTTTCTCCTACAACAGCGAGCGTTTCATAAGTTACACGCTCTTTGAGAATGGCCAGCAAGTAGGCGACCAATATCTTTCCAACCTTTCAACGCTTGTCGTCGTTCGAAATCGCGAGAGAGGACTAAGTAAGTGCAGGCTTCAAATGCTGACCTTTTGTTAGAGTTATCTGAGAGATGATGAATTCTTTCTCTCGACAATTCCTCTTCTATCCCAGGGTATGTGTACACAGTCACCCTGAGAACACAGCTGGGATCTGTCACCACTCCAAGTAGCTCCATTGAAGTCACAATGCTGACAATAGGTGAGTTTTATAATTCTCATTTACCAGCGCGGCCCATGTCGTCACTTTCTGCATAGCTGACCTCGGCCCATTGGCTGACACTTGGTAGAACTGATCTGTTTGTTCATTCTGAGCCGAGGAGAGACAGAATTATCTCTAATCGTGTGTGTGTGTGCGTGCGTGCGTGCGCGCGCACGTGTGCCTATATGTAACTGGTCTGCCTTTCCTTGCCAGTTTGAATATGATATCTGCTCTTGTTGTCTCTCCTCTACTCTACAGCCCCAACAATTCAACCAAACATCACGGTTGCAGAAAGCAAGAGTGATAGTGTCTTTGAGACACCAGGCTTCATTGTTGGCGTGGCAGCTGGAGGTGTGGTCTTGATCATCATCGTTCTCTTCGCCTGTCACAAACCATCGCCTAGAAGAAACCAAGAGGACTTGCCCGACGAGCCAACACACTACTCGCCAGCCAAGAAGGAGAGGCAGGCGAAATCACCGAGCCGCCGTCAACGCCGGAGACAAATGAACAATGCAGATCAGTTCTGGACAACAAACACAGTGGCAGTGAGTGAAATTAATAGCTGCGAGGTCGAAGTTGAGTTTGTCTCCACAGGACCATGCTGGCAGATGGAGGGAGAAGGAGAGGGAGGGAAAAGGGAGAGAGAGGAGATAAACAAACACCACACCTTGTGCTAATTGAAGGGGAAAAAGGGTGAAACATGCCTGTTTGTCTTCAAGTGAACTTGCAGTCAGAATTTCTTTGTGAAGTCGGTTTTCCAAGCTGGTGCTTCTTCCAACATGCAAACTATATTTTGCATGCACGGTTCGGAAGAAGCTAAAATGCCAAAGTACCAAACTTGACTGACAAACAACTCAGTGGTTTGTTATGGGTATTATCTGGTTTTGTGGGTTCTTTGAGGTGCGGATGTGTGGTTCTCTCAGATTAATGGAGAACTCCTTTTCTGTTTTCTTTTGTTGCAGTTACAACCACCATCATCTGATAATGACTCAACTGTCCGGCTCCTCTCCAGAAAGAACTCCCAGCTTGACTCCATACCTGAACAGGAGTGGGACCCGGGTGTGGAAGAAGTGGTGAGCCATGTAGACTGTCCTGCTCAGTGAGCTGAAACCAAGCCTGCAAGCCAGCAGCAAACTGGCTGACAAAATCATGGCTTGATTGCGTACGCATGTTAATATAAAAAAAAATATTCGGTATTTTATTTCGGTCATTTCAGTCCTGATTGGCCAAAATGACCAAAAATAAAATTCAAACCTACTTTTCCCCCCACTGAATTTTTTTGTGTTTTTACTCAGGGAGAGCAAGGTCCTTTGATGAAATGATATTGGTGTTTGGTTTAGTATCTTGATATGGGAAAGTCGACTTGTTCCCGTTTTACATAACAGAGCAAGACGGCAAGGAAAGGGCAAAGAAAAGTGCCATAAGACCAATGTCCAACAAACATTGGTGTAATGGCATGCTAACTGAGTTTGTTCGGCCATTGGTGTAATACCATGCTAGTTGAGTTTGTCCAGTACTGCGTGAATCGACTGTTTGTGCAGTGCACAAATCGAGCCAAACAGTCGAGTCATGTGTGGCTTTTATAACGTGGCAGCGGGTGTGCATGTGCGAGCGCGTGTGCGTTGTCGAAGCGACCCTCAAACCCGTATTTACCAGGGATACCTTTTCTGCCTTTCGATGGAACACTCGGTGACTGAAATTAAACACTGACTGAACCTTCAAAAATCAGAAATGACCAAAATTTAGTCTGACTGAAAATTTGTGCTTTTTCAGTACAAGTATGCGAATTTATGCTGGCACTGATGAAAACGAAAATAAACTGTTGGACACAATAAACCAGTAGAATGCATGCCTGGCACACAGTGATTTTTCGACTTACCTGACGGTTCATAGACTAAGCCCTGATTTTGTGGCAAGCTAGAATTAAGTTTAGTAAGGGATAAAACTGAGCCACAGGTTACTCAGCAGTAACATTCATATTCTTCCAGTCCATACGCTCGATATTATAGACCGAGGTTGTGACACTGTCACCGAAAGCCACAGCTGCTGAAAATGGTGCATGCCAACTACACTGCACAACATGAGAAGAGCAGCTCATAACCATATTGACCTACAATCGCTCAAAGGCCCGGTTGTTCTTTCTCAGCTCCAAAGCGTGTTGTTCTTTTTCCAAGCTTCAAAGTCCCAAATGACTGCTTGGCGGAAATACAGTGAAGGCTACTGTACAGATCACTTCCAGCCTCAGCGTGCTAAGCTCTCTTCTCTCTCAATAAGCGCCCTTAGGGTATATCTGGAAATGGAGGGCCATGAAGCTCTTTGACATTAAACGCATGATGGCGAGCCTGACTTTGCAGGAAGTGTGGACAGTAACAACTGACGGAGTGCATCAATATGTCTTTGACCATTGCCTACAGCTGTGAGTGAGAGGAAATCTTTAGATCATGGCCTATCTGTGGCTGACTGGGATGACGTCTTGCCACTGCAGTCACTGAATTGTGTGACAGCATCGAAAGGGAGTCTTTCGTTTAGCCTGTCAAAAGACTGCAAATGTGCGTAGAAAATGCCAGCTGGGAGGCATGAGCCTAATATCCACTTAATCTGGAGAAATTGGAAGGACAAAGCTCGCTCTTCAATCATGGATTGGTCAGATAGAGGCGGAAGGCAACAACTGTGCATGCATCCTCAAGTTCGTGCTCATGCAGGCCCCTCTATTTGTAGGAACCTCTTCTTGCTCTCATTTAGAATCATTAGTTCCGTCACCCTAATTGCCTGGGCACGGAGGTGATCGAGGCATCATCCATATTGAGCAATCATAATTTCATTCAAATTCTTGACTGCCTTGCTGATAAAACGGTTTGAGTTCTTGTTTATGCAGTCTGCTAACCCCACAAGAAGAGTAGAGGAGGGTATCAACAAAATTCTGCGTGATTTCTTTCAATCCGACAAAATTA